>CM037634.1:2292407-2341141 GCA_015227895.2 Colaptes auratus
ACCTGACTACAGCCCCCCCTGAGCCTCCTTCTCCTCCAGGCTGACACCCCAGCTCCCTCAGCCTCTCCTCAGCAGCCTTTCCCTCCAGTCCCTTCCCCAGGCTGGTTGCTCTCTCTGGACCTGCTCCGCACCTCAAGGTCTCTCCTGCAGTGAGGGCCCAGAGCTGCACACAGTGCTGGAGGTGAGGCCTCAGCAGTGCTGAGCACAGGGGCAGATTCCATCCCTAGTCCTGCTGGCCACACTATTCCTGATCCAAGCCAAGCTGACATTGGCCTTCCCTGCCCCCTGGGCACATGCTGGCTCCTGTTCAGCTGCTGTCACCCAGCACTGCCAGGTTCCCTCTCTGCCAGGCTGCTCTCCAGCCACTCATCCCCAGTCTGTAGCCTGTGTGGGGTTACTGTGGCCAAAGTGTAGGAGCCTGCTGTGGCCTTATTAAACCTCAGCTCATCCACCCAGCCTGGCCAGGGCTCTCTGAAGTGTCTTCCTACCTTCCAGCAGTTCCACACTGTCCCCCAGCTCTGTGTCATCTGCTGCACTCCATGTCCACAACACCTGCCTTAGTTTTACCTCAGTGCTGTGACAGCCACTTCCCCCTTCAACATCCTGCCCAGACACCTAAGGAGCCAGCCTGGCTTTGCAGTTTGTATTTGATGAGCTCTTTGTAAAGGTGCAAGAGGCTGGTTGGGAGATGCTCTAATAACTGGGTTGGCTCAGTCACACAGTTAAGCTGGTCAACAGGTCACTGCAGTCATTTGTAATCTTTCCACTGCCCTCTCTGTGGTTATTTATAATTCATGCTTCTCGTGACTATAATGAGCTTAGAGTGCAGGGTGCAGGGTGGTACTTGCTGCTCTTCATCAAGTTCATCTGTTGGGCTCCTTTGATTCATTGTCTCCGGCCAGATGAGGGCATGGAATCTCAATCAAACCTTGCCCAAACAGAGAGGTTGAGTGTCAGTAAGTAAATAACCTCTCCCACGAGGAGGTGATCTGGTAAAACCAGGAGTCCTTTTTTCCCCCATGCAGTGTTTGCTTCCTGCTGCTCGTTTTCCCCTCCTCTCCTTCTCCTATGGTGGCTCCAGACATGGCTTGGAGTGCTCCAGCAGGACCCATGCTGGATGCTGTCGAGGCACCAGCCCTGCCTGGCTAATCCTCCTGTGCAAAGCGCCAAGCAGCAGCACAGCACAGACCCCCAGGTGCATGCAGGAGCCCACCTCACCCCCATGCTCCTGGGACAACCCCAGGTGCCCGGTGCTGGGGACCTGCTGGAGTAACTCTCCGGCGATCCTGCCGTGTGCAAGGAGGTCCGGGGACAGAGATTAAACATCAGGGGTGCTTTTGGGGGTGCGGTGTGACCCCTTTAAAGCAGGCACGGCCTGACCTCTGGCTGGAGAAGCTGAGACCCGTCTTCAGGATCAGAGTAATCCCGGGTGATTTTATCCCACTCCACTTCCCTAAATCTGGGGCTGCTGCTGCTTGGCGAGAGGATTAAGGGGCTGGCAGGGGATTACGTAGCTGCTGCAGCTCCCAGCGCGGAGCTCCCGGCCGGCGTGACCGCTCCTCGGGGCACGGAGGCGCACAGCACCCCTGGGTGCTCCCCGGCCAGAGGCCCCGCCGGGGTTTTGGCTGCTCACCCTCCGTCAGAGACTACTGACGGCGCCTGGCGGCAGGAGCAGCCTTCCCGGGGCAGAAGCAGCCGGGGTCACCCCGGGGCTCGGCCCCGCGGCGGCAGGGCGGCCAGCCCAGCGCCATGGCGGGGGCTGCGTGGGACCCCCCCCCGGGCAGCAGGAAGGGCAGGGGAGCCCGCGCCCCCGCCGGGTGGTGCCCTGCTGATGGTTGGCAGGTGGAGGATGGGGCCCAGGGCCGTCCTGTGGATGATGCTCTGCCTCTTCTGCCTCCCGCCCGCTGCCAGGGCCCAGACGAAGATCCCGCTGGAGACGTAAGTGTTTGCTCTCCCTGGTGCGGAGCGTGCCTGGTGTGGAGCTGGCGATGCACAGGGCATGGGAGAGCGGGGGGGAGCGGGGGCAGGCACATCGCGTTAGGGGAGGTGGCATTTCCTTACCACGGTGATGATGGCTCCTGGGACAGGAGAGAGCTGTGGGAGCCACCACTTCAGCCCGCAGGTCTAGCTCAGATGCAGTGTCTCATTTTGCTCGTCGGTGGAGCAGAGCAATGCTGCTCACCTGCTGCAGTTAAGCACTTGGACATCTATTAATGCTCTGCTTAATGCAGTGGGCAGCAGCAGAAGGCAAAAAACAGTTTAAGGACGTTTCATGAAACCTCACTGCTGAGGCAGCTTGTGGAGGCTCAGCCGTGGAGGTAGATGTAGGCAGCCCCACTCCAGCCCAGCGTCCCCGGCAGAGGCTGCTGGCGTGCAGCCTGCCACAGACACCTTGTGTCTGCATCCTTGTGTCTGACACCCTGTCAGAATCTGACCAGAGGAGGCAGAGGTGCAGGATGTTTGAGGGAAGATGCATCTCTTCAACCCACATGAGGTCCACATCATGCAATGCAAGGCTTGCAGCTCCAAAGCCGTGAGCTCGCGCATCGGCCGGTGCCCCATGGCTGAAAAATGCCTTCACGTGCATACAGGCAGCCTGGTAAGAGGGCTGGGTGGGTTGAAATCACCCCCCAGTTAATCTGGAGAGCTATGCCCCCAAAATTAAATCACTCAGACCAGCTCAGTTCGGGATGGAAGCGTTCTAGAACTATGAAATGCAATGAATATGCACAAAATAGACAACAGGTGTACAATATAGAGGTACTGATAAACAACACAGAAACTCCTCAGACCCATCCAGGAGGGACCATCCACCTCCTCCCCCTCTCCCTCCCTCCCTCCCTCCTTCCCATTACCTCACACAGTAGTCGAAAGAGAGATCCCCTGGCAAGGCCACAGAACAGAGAAAGAGGTTGCAAGCAGAAGCAACAGAAGAAGAAAAGAGAGGGAGAAAACTGTTTAAGCCTCTGCTCTATATGCCATTAGCAAGCCAAGGAATTCTATAGGCCTTAGCATTGTTTTCCTTTTGCATCCAATGGTAATTTATTTTACTTGCAGTCTTTGCAGTCAGGGACTAGGCTAAAAAGTTCCCTTTCAAACTGTGACACAGACACACAGACACACAGACGTGTACTCATGTGCGGATGTCAGGGAACGCTGGTGAGGCAAGGCTAAAGAAAAGAAAGAGAAGAAAGAGGCCATGGCACCTTTTCTTGCTTGTTCCTGCTCCACCTGACTGCTTAGGGCATCAGAGGCCTTCCCAGAGTGCTGCAGCGCAGGAAGGCAAACCTGAGCTGTGATACAAACCATGAGCAGGCAGGGCTGGTGCATGTGCTGCATGCGGGCCCCAGTGCTAGTGCACAAGCAGGGAGTCTGCATGCACCTCTGGGGGTGCAGGTTTGCAGGGCACCTGTGCCCCTCTGTGTTGGTGTGCACTTGTTGGTGCCACTGTGTGTGTTGGTGCCCCTGTGTGTGTTGGTGTGCACTTCTTGGTGCCCCTGTGTGTGTTGGTGCCCCAGTGTGTGTTGGTGCCCCTGTGTGTGTTGGTGTGCGCCTGTTGGTGCCCCTGTGTGTGTTGGTGCCCCTGTGTGTGTTGGTGTGCACTTCTTGGTGCCCCTGTGTGTGTTGGTGTGCACCTGTTGGTGCCCCTGTGTGTGTTGGTGCCCCTGTGTGTGTTGGTGTGTACTTCTTGGTGCCCCTGTGTGTGTTGGTGTGCACCTGTTGGTGCCCCGTGTGTGTTGGTGCCCCAGTGTGTGTTGGTGTGCACTTCTTGGTGCCCCTGTGTGTGTTAGCGTGCACTTCTTGGTGCCCCTGTGTGTGTTGGTGCCCCTGTGTGTGTTGGCGTGCACTTCTTGGTGCCCCTGTGTGTGTTGGTGCCCCAGTGTGTGTTGGTGCCCCTGTGTGTGTTGGTGCCCCAGTGTGTGTTGGTGTGCACTTCTTGGTGCCCCTGTGTGTGTTGGTGCCCCTGTGTGTGTTGGTGCCCCAGTGTGTGTTGGTGTGCACTTCTTGGTGCCCCTGTGTGTGTTGGTGCCCCAGTGTGTGTTGGTGCCCCTGTGTGTGTTGGTGCCCCAGTGTGTGTTGGTGTGCACTTCTTGGTGCCCCTGTGTGTGTTGGTGCCCCTGTGTGTGTTGGTGCTCCTGTGTGTGTTGGTGTGTACTTCCTTGTGCCCCAGTGTGTGTTGGTGCCCCAGTGTGTGTTGGTGCCCCTGTGTGTGTTAGTGTGTACCTGTTGGTGCCCCTGTGTGTGTTGGTGCCCCTGTGTGTGTTGGTGTGCACCTGTTGGTGCCCCAGTGTGTGTTGGTGCCCCTCTGTGAGTTGATGTGCACGTGTTGGTGTGCACCAGCAGCTCTCCTGGCACGCTCAGTGCTGGGAAGCTCCCAGCCAGCAGCGCTGCCCTCCTCGGTAGCCCCCCAACAGGCTA
Organism: Colaptes auratus; assembly: GCA_015227895.2. NCBI lineage: Eukaryota > Metazoa > Chordata > Aves > Piciformes > Picidae > Colaptes > Colaptes auratus. The sequence continues at coordinate 2,296,827 of CM037634.1, forward strand.
ACAGCTCTTAGCAAAGCCACTTCATAAAAACTTCACCTTGTTAAGCTGATTCAGGCAAGTTTAATCCTTTAAAGATTAAAAATGTCACTGCTGCAGCTGGTAGAAGTTGTTATGGGGCAGCTTCCCATCAATACAGCCCACAAGATTACTGTTCAATACATTCATCAACGACCTGGATGAGGGCACAGAGAGCACTGTCAGCAAGTTTCCTGATGACACCAAGCTGAGAGGAGTGGCTGACACAGGAGGGCTGTGCTGCCACTCAGCCACACCTGGACAGGCTGAGAGCTGGGCAGGGAGAGATGGAATAAAATCCAACAAGGGCAAAGGTAGAGTCTTGCAGCTGGGAAAGAACAACCTCGTGAGGCAGGATAGGTTGGGGAGTGACCTGCTGGAGAGCAGTGAAGGGGAAAGGGACCTGGGGGTCCTGGTGGATGGAAAGTTGACCATGAGCCAGCAATGTGCTCTGGGGGCCAAGAAGGCCAATGGCATCCTGGGATGGATTAGAAGGGCTGTGGTGAGTAGGTCAGAGAAGTTCTCCTCCCCCTCTACTCTGCCCTGGGGAGGCCACAGCTGGAATATTGTGTCCAGTTCTGGGCCCCTCAGTTCAGGAAGGACCTCAGGGAGCTGCTTGAAAGAGTCCAGCACAGAGCCACAAAGATGATGAAGGCAGTGGAACATCTTCCTCATGAGAGAGCCTGAGGGAGCTGAGGGCTCTGCAGCTTGGAGAGGAGGAGCCTGAGGGTGACCTCATTCCTGTTGATAAAGCTGTGCAGGGTGAGTGCCCAGAGGCTGGAGCCAGGCTCTGCTGGGGGATGCCCAATGCCAGCACAAGGGGCAGGGGTGGAAGCTGAGGCAGAGGAAGTTCCATGGAAACAGGAGGAAGAATTCCCTGTGAGGGTGACAGAAGCCTGGCACAGGCTGCCCAGGGGGGTTGTGGAGTCTCCTTCTCTGGAGATATTCCAAACCCTCCTGGATGTGTTCCTGTGTGATCTGCTCTAGGTGCTCCTGCTCTGGCAGGGGGTTGGACTGGATGAGCTTTGGAGGTCCCTTCCAGCCCCTGGCATTCTGTGACTACAAGATTTGTGCTGACTTTATCCAGGACAGCCTCATGAGACTTAGCCCCCAGGGTTATCCTTGGCTGCCCTGTCAAGCCCTTCCTCAGCAACATGCTTCTGCTTTGTGTTTTACAAAAAGGATGCAGAGGTTACTCACAGTAAAATCCTACTTCTGATCATTTCAAACCATGACAAATAAAAATGGACTTTTTGTGCCCTGGGAAAGGAATTCATGGAAGTACCTTTTGGCCTTGAAATCTGTGGCTTTCAGAAGCCAGCCTGTCCTCTCTGCTGGTTTTGTCACTGTACCCAAGTGCAGGGCTTACGGGCAGGCAGTCTCTGACCAAACCCTTTCCTGAGGTGTTTGGTTGTAATGTGCCAGCCCTCTGAGAAAAGGCTCCTGCTTTGCACAGTCTTCACGTACAAGACTCACAAATAAAGAACAGGGGAAGAGCTTTCCTCTCCTGGCACCAAAACCAGCCCAGTCCATGGTGTTTCAAATCCACTGCTGAATTTAACTGAAACACAGAAGCTGCCCCTTTTCAAATGAAATTTCAGTGGAAGGACACATTGGCCAGGGGACAAAAGGGAGAAAATCAGCAGGAAAATAGACCTGCTTCATTCAGAGATGTTCTGGGGACAGAAAACCAGAGCCCTTTTAAGCAGCACCTGGGTTAAATCACTGTGCCACAAGGCTGAGCTGGCCTGTGCTGCTCCCCAGGCTGTGCCTGTCATTGTTGCACTGTGCTTGGTCTGGCGCCAGATCACCGAGACACTGGAATGGGTTGCCCAAAGAGGTGATGTGAGCCCCATCCCTTCACACACCCCCTCCCCAGTCCAGGCTGGATGTGGCTGTGAGCAACCTGCTGTAGTGTGAGATGTCCCTGCCCATGGCGGTGGGGTTGGAGCTGGATGATCTTTGAGGTCCCTTCCAACCCTGACAGTTCTGTGATTCTATGATTGATTTACAGATCTTGGCAAAGCTCACTCAGCTTTAACTCCAGCAGTGCAAGAATCTACTCAGTTACTAGCAATGTCTCTAAGGTGCAAGTTCAGGATGGAAACCACCTCCTCTTTCCTCCTGGACACCACTCTGCTCATGGCATGGGCAGGAGTACCTGCAGTTGTGAGGGTGGTGAGGATTTGGGGCTGGTTGCTCAGCCTTTGCTTCCTTGGGTACTGCAGGCATCAGGAAGTGCTGGTGGGAGAGGTGAAGATCAATGTGATGTGGCTTTTATAGGCTGCCTTCACCATCAAGATGCATCTGCTGCTAAATTCACATAGATCCAAAAAAAGGGGAGGGGGTGGCAAAGAAGCATTCAGCTGGTGTAAGATCACACTGGGTGGTTAAAGATGAACACCTCATTGCTGGCTACGGGGTACCCACTGTCTCACTGCTCCTTTTATAGCAGTGGGTAGAGAGGCAGTTCAGAGGCAAGCCCTCTGGGTGCTCCAGATCTTCTCCTGTAGCTGCCTACCTGCCTCTCTTTGCAAGAGGGGAGCCTAAGCAGGCTTCCCTAGGCTAAAGTTAGCTGGTGTGATTATTCCACCATTGCTGTGCTGGCTTTACTCCAGAGCTCTCCTTTATGTTTGCTTATTGTTCTGCCACAAAAGTGGTGCAGTTGCCCTGCAAAATCAAACCCTGAGGTTAAAGTTAGGACTGGAAGAGGAGCTCCTCTCATATGAGAACAGGCTGAGAGAGTTGGGGTTGTTCAGTCTGGAGAGGAGAAGGCTCTGAGGAGACCTTCTTGTGGCCTTCCAGTATCTGCAGAGGGCTACAAGAAAGCTGGGGAGGGACTTCTTAGAGCATCAGGTAGTGGCAGGACTGGGGGGAATGAATCCAGGTTGGAGGAGGGGAGATTTAGATTGGACATTAGGAAGAAGTTCTTCCCCACTGGCACAGGTTGCCCAGGGAGGTGGTGGAAGCCTCATCCCTGGAGGTTTTTGCAGCCAGGCTGGACGTGGCTGTGAGCAACCTGCTGTAGTGTGAGGTGTCACAGTATCACCAAGGTTGGAAGAGACCTCGAAGATCATCGAGTCCAACCTGTCACCACAGACCCCATGACTAGACCATGGCACCAAGTGCCACGTCCAATCCCCTCTTGAACGCCTCCAGGGATGGTGACTCCACCACCTCCCTGGGCAGCACATCCCAATGGCCAATTACTCTCTCGGTGAAGAACTTTCTCCTCACCTCGAGCCTAAACTTCCCCTGGCACAGCTTGAGATTGTGTCCTCTTGTTCTGGTGCTGGTTGCTAGAGAGAAGAGGCCAACCCCTTCTGGCTACAACCTCCCTTCAGGTAGTTGTAGAGAGCAATGAGGTCTCCCCTGAGCCTCCTCTTCTCCAGGCTAAGCAACCCCAGCTCCCTCAGCCTCTCCTCACAGGGCTGTGCTCAAGGCCTCTCCCCAGCCTCGTTGCCCTTCTCTGGACACCTTCAAGTGTCTCGATGTCCTTCTTAAACTGAGGGGCCCAGAACTGGACACAGGACTCAAGGTGTGGCCTAACCAGTGCTGAGTCCAGAGCAGAATGACCTCCCTGCTCCTGCTGGCCACACTATTGCTAATGCAGGTCAGGATGCCATTGGCCTTCTTGGCCACCTGGGCACACTGCTGGCTCGTGTTCAGGCAGCTGTCGATCAGCACCCCCAGGTCCCTCTCTGCCTGGCTGCTCTCCAGCCACTCTGACCCCAGCCTGTAGCTCTGCATGGGGTTGTTGTGGCCAAAGTGCAGCACCCAGCTTCCTAACACTGTGCACAGCATTTTCTAACCACTGAGGAAATAGTAAGCATTTTGTCTTCCAGGACCAATGCCAGTCTGCTAATTTCACACACATAAAACACGAGCCTCTTAAAACATTGGTAGAATAGAAACATTTTCACTTAATACAGAGGCAGTGACAATAATTTTATACCCATGTAATTTTTGAAGGAGACTACAGCATATTCAAACAATCCTTAACAAACAGACCTGGGCATGGCAGGGGTGTGGGAACTGGCTGATCCTTGAGGTCCCTTCCAGCGCTAACAATTCTGCAGTTCTGTGAAATCTACTGGAAGCTACAGGTAAAGACTCTGCAGCCTGTAAGGCAGTGGTGCAGCCTGTAAGGCAGCGGTGCAGCCTGTAAAGCAGCGGTGCAGCCTGTAAAGCAGCGGTGCAGCCTGTAAGGCAGCGGTGCAGCCTGTAAGGCAGTGGTGCAGCCTGTAAGCAGGGTGCAGCCTGTAAAGCAGCGGTGCAGCCTGTAAGGCAGTGGTGCAGCCTGTAAAGCAGGGGTGCAGCCTGTAAGGCAGCGGTGCAACCTGTAAGGCAGCGGTGCAGCCTGTAAGGCAGGGGTGCAGCCTGTAAGGCAGCGGTGCAGCCTGTAAAGCAGGGTGCAGCCTGTAAAGCAGCGGTGCAGCCTGTAAGGCAGTGGTGCAGCCTGTAAAGCAGGGGTGCAGCCTGTAAAGCAGCGGTGCAGCCTGTAAGGCAGTGGTGCAGCCTGTAAGGCAGCGGTGCAGCCTGTAAAGCAGCGGTGCAGCCTGTAACGCAGCGGTGCAGCCTGTAAGGCAGCGGTGCAGCCTGTAAAGCAGGGGTGCAGCCTGTAAAGTAGTGGTGCAGCCTGTAAAGCAGCGGTGCAGCCTGTAAAGCAGCGGTGCAGCCTGTAAGGCAGCGGTGCAACCTGTAAGGCAGCGGTGCAGCCTGTAAGGCAGCGGTGCAGCCTGTAAAGCAGGGGTGCAGCCTGTAAAGCAGCGGTGCAACCTGTAAGGCAGCGGTGCAGCCTGTAAAGCAGGGTGCAGCCTGTAAAGCAGCGGTGCAGCCTGTAAGGCAGCGGTGCAGCCTGTAAAGCAGGGGTGCAGCCTGTAAAGCAGCGGTGCAGCCTGTAAGGCAGCGGTGCAACCTGTAAGGCAGCGGTGCAGCCTGTAAGGCAGTGGTGCAACCTGTAAGGCAGCGGTGCAGCCTGTAAAGCAGGGGTGCAGCCTGTAAAGCAGCGGTGCAGCCTGTAAGGCAGCGGTGCAGCCGGTAAAGCAGCGGTGCAGCCTGTAAAGCAGCGGTGCAGCCTGTAAGGCAGCAGTGCAGCCTGTAAAGCAGCGGTGCAGCCTGTAAAGCAGGGGTGCAGCCTGTAAAGCAGCGGTGCAGCCTGTAAGGCAGGGGTGCAGCCTGTAAGGCAGCGGTGCAACCTGTAAGGCAGCGGTGCAGCCTGTAAAGCAGCGGTGCAGCCTGTAAAGCAGCGGTGCAGCCTGTAAGGCAGCGGTGCAGCCTGTAAGGCAGTGGTGCAGCCTGTAAAGCAGGGGTGCAGCCTGTAAAGCAGCGGTGCAGCCTGTAAGGCAGTGGTGCAGCCTGTAAAGCAGGGGTGCAGCCTGTAAGGCAGCGGTGCAACCTGTAAGGCAGCGGTGCAGCCTGTAAGGCAGGGGTGCAGCCTGTAAGGCAGCGGTGCAGCCTGTAAAGCAGGGGTGCAGCCTGTAAAGCAGCGGTGCAGCCTGTAAGGCAGTGGTGCAGCCTGTAAAGCAGGGGTGCAGCCTGTAAAGCAGCGGTGCAGCCTGTAAGGCAGTGGTGCAGCCTGTAAGGCAGCGGTGCAGCCTGTAAAGCAGCGGTGCAGCCTGTAACGCAGCGGTGCAGCCTGTAAGGCAGCGGTGCAGCCTGTAAAGCAGGGGTGCAGCCTGTAAAGTAGTGGTGCAGCCTGTAAAGCAGCGGTGCAGCCTGTAAAGCAGCGGTGCAGCCTGTAAGGCAGCGGTGCAACCTGTAAGGCAGCGGTGCAGCCTGTAAGGCAGCGGTGCAGCCTGTAAAGCAGGGGTGCAGCCTGTAAAGCAGCGGTGCAACCTGTAAGGCAGCGGTGCAGCCTGTAAAGCAGGGGTGCAGCCTGTAAAGCAGCGGTGCAGCCTGTAAGGCAGCGGTGCAGCCTGTAAAGCAGGGGTGCAGCCTGTAAAGCAGCGGTGCAGCCTGTAAGGCAGCGGTGCAACCTGTAAGGCAGCGGTGCAGCCTGTAAGGCAGTGGTGCAACCTGTAAGGCAGCGGTGCAGCCTGTAAAGCAGGGGTGCAGCCTGTAAAGCAGCGGTGCAGCCTGTAAGGCAGCGGTGCAGCCGGTAAAGCAGCGGTGCAGCCTGTAAAGCAGCGGTGCAGCCTGTAAGGCAGCAGTGCAGCCTGTAAAGCAGCGGTGCAGCCTGTAAAGCAGGGGTGCAGCCTGTAAAGCAGCGGTGCAGCCTGTAAGGCAGGGGTGCAGCCTGTAAGGCAGCGGTGCAACCTGTAAGGCAGCGGTGCAGCCTGTAAGGCAGTGGTGCAACCTGTAAGGCAGCGGTGCAGCCTGTAAAGCAGGGGTGCAGCCTGTAAAGCAGCGGTGCAGCCTGTAAGGCAGCGGTGCAGCCTGTAAAGCAGGGGTGCAGCCTGTAAAGCAGCGGTGCAGCCTGTAAGGCAGCAGTGCAGCCTGTAAAGCAGCGGTGCAGCCTGTAAGGCAGCGGTGCAACCTGTAAGGCAGCGGTGCAGCCTGTAAGGCAGGGGTGCAGCCTGTAAGGCAGGGGTGCAGCCTGTAAGGCAGTGGTGCAGCCTGTAAAGCAGCGGTGCAACCTGTAAGGCAGCGGTGCAGCCGGTAAAGCAGCGGTGCAGCCTGTAAAGCAGCGGTGCAGCCTGTAAGGCAGCAGTGCAGCCTGTAAAGCAGCGGTGCAGCCTGTAAGGCAGCAGTGCAGCCTGTAAAGCAGCGGTGCAGCCTGTAAGGCAGCGGTGCAGCCTGTAAAGCAGCGGTGCAGCCTGTGGTGCATTCTGCTAAGTGTTGAAGGCCATTTATTCCATTAGATAAATCTCTCCTAAGAGAATCTTTGTCGAAGGAACTGCATGTAGGTGGAACTGTCTAATGTGAATCATCTAACAGATTTCTGCTGAAGCGTTCTGTCAATTACCAGACCCATCTATTTTGATTTGGGTGGCTCAGTGTACAAGCTGCTCTTCAGCATCCTTATGTTCTCCCTGTGGCATTGCTAGCATCAATTATTTGCAGGCTGGCATAAATGGGAGCCGTGGTTTACAGCCATGAGGTGTGTAACCCCCTCTGGCATCATCAAGCCATAGCATCTCCACTGAGAGCAGTGAATCTGGCTGGCGGCTTCGTCCCTGCCCCACGCAGCTCCAGGAGCTCAAGCCAAGTGGTGAATCTTGCAAGTGTCTTTCAGATCTGACACATTTATCTTCAGCAGTCTCGACAGTAGATGTCTAGCCCTTCACTCCAGGCTATGTCTGCAATCAGTGAAGACAAACAGGTGTCTGCAGAGAGCTATTTATTTCACTTCACTAACAACAGAGGAGAGCAGGTGATATCTAGGACAACTTCTGTACCTCTAAAGTTAGGCAAGACAAATTCCACTCTGAGACTAGCAGAACTTGGTGTTTCTCCTTGGTGATCAGTGCCCTGTGCAAACTGTCCACAAGCAGTACCTCCTGCCTTACTGCTGGTTTGTCTGAGGAGAAAGCATTGTCATTGTCCCCAGAGTGCCTTCCAGAAACACAAGGGAGTTCACACTCAAGAAGGTTGAGATTTTCCTGACTAAGGAAGTCAGCAGCTCTGGTGAATTTGAATTATTCACACCAATTTTCCTTTTTCCCCCTCTTTTTAGGGTGAAGTCTTGGGCAGATGCATTCAGTGGGGAGCTGTACTCCATTGTGACTAAGTATTCAGGCTCTCTCCTGCTGCAGAAGGTAGGCAAAAGCTGTGCAGGCTCCCCTGGCTTCACATCATCGACCCAGGTGGCCACCCAAGGTCGTGCTTGGGGTGGAAGAAGGCAAAACACACAGGTCTCCAGCTGACTTTCAAAGCTGGGAAGCTCTGTGTCCATCCTCCATGAGCTGGAGAGGGGGGTCCCATCTAATGCCTTTCCTGCTTTCATTCACCATGATCAAACACCAATTAAATGGTTCTGTTGTTTAAAAATCCTTTGTAACCCTACTCCTCATGCTGATCATTTCATGCCCTTCCATACTGGCCCTTTACCCCTCCCTTCCTCAGGGCATATCAATCCCTCTCCTCCTACTCATCTCTCACCTTCTCACTGTCACCTCATTGTCCCTTCCTGCTGCTCTCCAGCTGCTGCTCTTCAGCTTTCTGCTTCCTTATCTGTCTTCTTCCAGTCACTCATCAGGATTTTTGAATTGTGCCTTTAAATCTCTGAGTGGGGCAGGGTCTCTGAGGCAGGTGCCCTAGAAGCTGTGATCTTCCAGAGGCACAGATCTCTGCTTGCCTTGGCCACCAAACAGACACTTTTACACTAAGCTCTCTACCAGCACCAAAAGCTGCAGCTCCAGTGGCTGTAGAGAAATGGTGCCATTGGCAGCTGTAAAGTTGCCTCCTTGCCTTGATTCCTGGGCTCACAGGTGAATGGCTGCTCCTCCTTCAGTGACCTCTGCCCTGTGGCAACAGGGCTGTATGGGTCAGCACCTCCCAGCTGCTGCTCAAGGGCTGCTGAATGTATCTGAAGAGATGCCATCCCCTCCCTGTTGCAGCCACTGCTCTGAGGGCAGCTGCTGGACTTGTGCAGAGTGCAGGATTCCTTAGCTGACCAGTTCCCTAGCTGCAAAACAATCACATTCCATGGGTGCCAAGAACAACAGCCTCACCTTGGCACCCTCGGATTGGCACATGCTGCAGAAGCCACCTCTGTGACATGCTGGCATCTCTCACTGGGAAAAGATTTCAGCTTATAGAGGTGGTTGGATTTTACTGCTTAGGTGATTGATAACAAAGAGCCACTCTGAGCTACAAGGCAGACTGGGGGCTTAGGGCTTCAGGGTAGGGATTTATAACAGAGTATAAAAAACAGCCACTCTGAGCAATAGTTACTGGGGTTAGGGACTTAGGTTAGGAGCAGACTGGGGGGTTAGGGCTGCTAGGGACATCTGCTTCTGTTAGTTAGCTACTTCTGGCCAGGGCTTTGGTGCAGGGATACTGCTAGGCATATGCTCAGGAATTCTGTTAGCTGCTTTGCCTGTTAAGGGCTTCTGGGACTTCTGTTAAGGATACTCTGAGACTCTGCAATGCTGGGGATTCTACAATGCAGTAATACAGGACTTCTGGGAGGACCTTGAGATTCTCTGCTCTCTGCATTTCTGCACTCTCATTTCTGTATGGCAGTGGGGTTTGTGCCTTCATTAGTTACCCAATGGCCCCTGAATCAGGGGAAGAACAACATCTCTCCACCTCATGTGGCCATCCAGTTCTCATTTTTACTCTTTCTGAGGACTCTTAGACCCTCTATGTGTCCAGTTTTTGTCCTTGTGTTGGTAACAACACCACATCCCCATGCATTTGCCTTGCCTTACTGCTGAGCCCCCTGTTTCCCTGTTCTCACAATGCTGCTTTCTGATCGGAGTAAGGGAGCATCTCTGTGGTGGTTTTGAGGCTCAGGTGCCTTTAAGATAACCACAAAGAAAAAAGTCCTCCAAAAGAGATAGAAAGTCACAGGGGGGTGGACAGGGTGGCCCAGGATATTGTAGGATGTTGTTCTATTCCATTTCATAGAATCAGAGAATCAATTAGGTTGGAAAAGACTTCAAAGATCATCGAGTCCAACCTGTCATCCAACACCTCCTGACAACTAAACCACGGCTCCAAGTGCCACATCCAGGCCTTTTTTGAACACCTCCAGGGATGGTGACTCCACCACTTCCCAGGGCAGCACATCCCAATGGCCAATCTCTCTTGCTGGGAAGAACTTTCTCCTCACCTCCAGCCTAAACCTCCCCTGGCACAGCTTGAGACTGTGTCCTCTTGTTCTGGTGCTGCTTGCCTGGGAGAAGAGACCAACCCCCACCTGGCTACAACCTCCCTTCAGGGAGCTGTAGAGAGCAAGAAGGTCTCCCCTGAGCCTCCTCTTCTCCAGGCTAAGCAACCCCAGCTCCCTCAGCCTCTCCTCACAGGGCTGTGCTCCAGACTCCTCCCCCAGCTTTGTTGCCCTTCTCTGGGGCACCTTCAAGTGTCTCAATGTCCTTCTTAAACTGAGGAGCCCAGAACTGGCCACAGGACTCAAGGTGTGGCCTAAGCAGTGCTGAGCACAGGGCAGAATGACCTCCCTGCTCCTGCTGGCCACACTCTTCCTGATGCAGGCCAGGATGCCATTGGCCTTCTTGGCCGCCTGGGCACACTGCTTAGAAGGAAGGAGCCACCATGCAATGAAAGACTCTCAGCACTGATAAAGGCATTTCATGCACTAGACAGGAAGCAGCTGGGATGGGATATAGCTGCAGCTGGGTTTCAGCAGTTTTGATGACACTTCCAAATGACAAGAGGAGAGGGCATGGCCTGAAGCTGCCCCAGGGGAGGTTTAGGTTGGCTATTAGGAAGCACTTCCTCATGGGAAGGGGAATTAGAGACTGGACTGGACTGCCCAGGGAGGTGGTGGAGTCGCTGTCCCTGGAGGTGTTTAAGGCCAGACTGGATGTGGCACTCAGTGCCATGGGCTGGTTGGTGTGGTGGTGTTAGGTCATAGGCTGGGCTTGATGATGTCAGAAGTCTATTCCAGCCTCAACAATTCTGTGACTCTCTGAAATTGCTTCTCCTACCATGGGGTACCCAAGGAAAATTTGCCAGAGGTGTAGTGCTATGCTAAGGTATTTCTGGTGGGAGCTGGAGCTCCAGTGGGCAGGAGACACAGGCTGTGGTTATTTGATGGTCAGGTGTCCATGTCTGATGTTGCCAATCCACACAGCTGCTGTGGCTGTTTCTAACAATGGAAGAGAGTTCAGCAGGGCTCAACAGTCAGTGGAACTAAGGAGATCGGTGGCTAGGTTGAAAACACCAGCACTGTGGAAGCAACAGAGGAGTCCAAGGGCGGCAGACGTGGCCCTGAGGGGGGCGCTAAGGCAGCTGTGGTGTGTTGTCCCTCCAGAGGTGTTGCATCAGATCATTTCACCTTCCTCTGCACACATTGTGTTCTGTTCCTGGGGGTGTTGATCCCTTTAGGATGGGGTTTATGTGAGACCTGTAGATGCTAGTAGAGTACTACTGAGAACTGCAATCATGGTGACCACATCTTGAAAAACAAATTCACAACTCTCCCAGCTTTTGGTGTAACTCACTGGAGGCAAAGAGAACTGATTTCTGATGTGAAGGCTGGATGTGGCCAAACCCAACCTAGAGTTCACATAGAGGAGAGTCAGGGCAGAGCTGTATTTCCGTGGTGCTGGGACTGCCTGTGTTCTGGGAGAGGGGTAGGTGTGTGGTTTGCTCCTGCATGTTTTGGGGCCTGGTGCAGCACAGACCAATTGTGCATCACAGAGTCTCTGGACACCCCTGAGAGGGTCACAGTATCACTCATGACTCAGAGAGAAAAACTTCCTTCAGTGAGTCACTGTTATCACTTCCAGCAGTGTGTACAGAGGAGCTTGATCCAGCCTTTCTCTGTTAACTCTCCAGCAGAGCCATCTCCTAAATGCGTGTCCTGCTCTGCCCTGACATTACTGAAGCAGTTTAAACAGCTCAGTTCTGCATGGGACAGCAATGTGCCCTGGAGGCCAAGAAGGCCAATGGGGTCCTGGGGTGCATTCAGAGGAGTGTGTCCAGCAGATCCAGGGAGGTTCTCCTCCCCCTCTACTCTGCCCTGGGGAGACCTCACCTGGAGTATTGCATCCAGTTCTGGGTTCCCCAGTTCAAGAGGGACAGGGATCTGCTGGAGAGAGTCCAAGGGAGGGCTACAAGGATGCTGAAGGGACTGCAGCACTGCCTGGGGAGGAGAGGCTGAGAGCCCTGGGGCTGTTCAGTCTGGAGAGGAGAAGGCTGAGAGGGATCTGATCAATGTCTATCAATAGCTGAGAACCGGGGTTCAGGAAGGAAGGGACAGGGACAGGGACAGGCTCTGCTCACTTGTGCCCTGGGATAGGACAAGGGGCACTGGATGGAAACTGCAGCACAGAAGGTTCCACCTCAACATGAGGAGGAACTTCTTCACTGTGAGGGTCCCAGAGCCCTGGAGCAGGCTGCCCAGAGAGGTTGTGGAGTCTCCTTCTCTGGAGCCTTTCCAGCCCTGTCTGGATGTGTTCCTGTGTGACCTGTGCTGGATTCTCTGGTCCTGCTCTGGCAGGGGGGTTGGACTGGAAGATCTCCAGAGGTCCCTTGCAACCCCTTACCTCCTGTGAGCCTGTGATCTTGTGATCCAGCTGTATGAAGCTCATCACACTGCTGCAAGCTGTGGGCCAAGTCAGGCCTGGGGTGCTAAGTGCACTGAAGCCTGGCAATGCAAACACATGTGCTCCCCAGGCACTCTTCTCTTTTTGGACCGTTGCCTCCTTTTCACATGAAGTGCTTCTCTGTGTGCATGAGCATGTGCAGACCAGCAGAAGGATGAGGAGCAGAGTGCTGAGGTGCAGATGATTCACCCCTCGGCACTTCAGCCAGCGGGCATTTTGTCTTTGAGGAAATACAAAGAGACAGCAGCACCTCCCATGGTGTGCTTCATGTCTCCCTTGTGCCCAACAGACTCAAGGCAAGCAGCTCATTGTTGCTTTGAGCACCATCATTTGTCAATTGCTGAATGCTCTGCATGTGAACCTTCTTAATATTTAGCCTGAACTTCCTTCTGTGGCTTTGAGTTCATTTGGTTTTCCTGGGGTTTGATTTTGTTGCTGTTGTTGGGGTTTATTTTCCTTGTTTCTTTGTTCATTTATCCCAGAATAACCCACATGGTCTATTTCTTACTAGGCTTTACTCTTCCCAGAGTCCTGATGAACCAGTAGGCATCTCTGGAATCTAGAAGGGCAGATTCTCTCCCTGAATCAGAGAGCGTTCAGGAAGGCCCCAGGTGGTTCTGTGCCCCAGGCTGCCAGGATATCACTCAATTAAACCTCACAGAGACAGCAAGAGCTGAGGAGGGGCTTTGCTTTGAGGGCTTGGCCATTGTTCAGCAGAGGATAAGATAAACTTGCATGCTTAAACCTGGCTCAAAATGCTGGCTGGCATCTGAGACAGCTGAAGGCAATACAGCTGGAGCAAAGAGGCAACGTGAAGAGCTGAGTGGAGGAAGGGCAGGAAGGACTCCCAGAGCTAAGAACTGACAGTTTGAACCTATGGCTTATCAGGTCTGTGCCACAGTCCTGCTGCTGCTGCTGGCCAGACAGCAACCAACATCCTGGGGCCACTGATGTCACCCATGGCAGGAGACCATGACAGTGGTTCTCAGCATCTCAGGACTTGCCCCTGAGTGACAGAAACACCATCAGCAGACCACAAACTTAACTTTTCTTACACTGTGTTAACTGCAGAATCACAGAATTACTGAGGCTGGAACAGACCTCTGAGATCATCAAGCCCAGCCTAGGACCCAACCCCACCACCTTGACCAGACCATGGCACTGAGCCCAAGGGCAGGAGATTTTACACATCTATGTGCAGGGTTCTACACATTGGCCACAACAACCCCAGGCAGTGCTACAGGCTGGGGGCAGAGTGGCTGAGAGCAGCCAGGCAGAAAGGGACATGGGGGTACTGGTTGACAGCAGCTGAACATGAGCCTGCAGTGTGCCCAGGTGGCCAAGAAGGCCAATGGCATCCTGGCCTGCATCAGGAGCAGTGTGGCCAGCAGGAGCAGGGAGGTCATTCTGCCCTGTACTCAGCACTGCTTAGGCCACACCTTGAGTCCTGTGGCCAGTTCTGGGCTCCTCAGTTTAAGAAGGACATTGAGACACTTGAAGGTGTCCAGAGAAGGGCAAGGAGGCTGGGGAGGGGTCTGGAGCACAGCCCCGTGAGGAGAGGCTGAGGGAGCTGGGGTTGCTTAGCCTGGAGAAGAGGAGGCTCAGGGGAGACCTTCTTGCTCTCTACAGCTCCCTGAAGGTAGGCTGTAGCCAGGTGGGGGTTGGCCTCTTCTCCCAGGCAGCCAGCACCAGAACAAGAGGACACAGTCTCAAGCTGTGCCAGGGGAGCTTTAGGCTGGAGGTGAGGAGAAAGTTCTTCCCAGCAAGAGAGATTGGCCATTGGGATGTGCTGCCCAGGGAGGTGGTGGAGTCACCATCACTGGAGGTGTTTAGGAAGAGCCTGGATGAGGCACTTGGTGCCATGGTTTAGTTGATCAGATGGTGTTGGGTGATAGGTTGGACTCGGTGATCTCGAAAGTGTCTTCCAACCTGGTTAATTGCCACGATTCAGAGACGGGACTCAGCCTGATGCAGGCCAGGTGCCCACTTGATTATGCAAAATCCTTCTTTATAAAAGCTAATACAACACAAAGGCAGTTTACTACTGGAACCAGGGACTCTGTTATAAAAACCTGGTGTGTGTGAAGTCTTACACTCTCAAGTCATAATAACCATTCGTAATCAAGTATCTGCCCTCCTCCAACCACACTGCTGCACCATAGTTCACAAGCCATCAAGGCCAACACTGTCTCCTCTTATCAGCCCAGCAGTGCTTGGAGCTTGGCTCTCCAAGATTTAACCCTTCAGTTAATTCTATTCTATTCTATTCTATTCTATTCTATTCTATTCTATTCTATTCCATTCCATTCCATTCCATTCCATTCCATTCCATTCCATTCCATTCCATTCCATTCTCCCTGCTGCATCCACTTCCCTGAAGGACCGAAATCCACAAACACTGAGGGAGATACAAGGCCATCCCCATGTGGTTTTGTCTGTTTTGCTGTCCATCCTCATTCCTCACCTTGCAAACCTTTCCTCTTACTGCTATATTTATTTTCTTTAAAAAAAAAAATTACTTCTCCTTCTTCCAAACCAACTCCAAAGTATTTTTGGTAGATTTACCTCCTTCCCTTTTTTCCTACCCCCTTTTTTCTCTTTTCTCCTTTTCTTTCCCCTTTTCCTTCTTGGGAAGAAAAGGAAAGGAAGGGTGGGCAGGGAGGAGCTCTTGGGTTTCTGCCATCTAGCTCTTAAATTCCAGTTAAGGCTCAAACCACTACACCACCGCAGGCTGGAGGCTGCTCAGAGAAGGATTTGGAATCTGGGACCTCTCCCTCCTCTCCTCCAGGGAGGACAGCTCAAGCCAAAAAGGGTGACATCTCGCCAAGCCAAAGTGGCAGCACCCTTCCTTGGACCCAAATCATCTTGGGGCTGGGGAGGGTGCCATTATAATTCCTTCCCTTCTAGCTCTCTCCACTTTTCTCTATCTCTCTCTCTCACTGCTTCTGCTCCATCTACTTTATTCTGTTAACAAATAGCCTCAGGTCTGAGATTTGGCCTCCTCTGTGCCTTTAATTGCACAACATGGGAATGTTCAAAAAGAACTGAGTCTCTCTCCTCCTCTGGACCAAGACAGGGGAGGTTTAGGTTGGATGTTAGGAAGCACTTCCTGATGGGAAAGGGGAATTAGAGACTGGAATGGACTGCCCAGGGAGGTGGTGGAGTCGCTGTCCACCAGGCCAGACTGGATAGGATAGGATAGGATAGGATAGGATAGGATAGGATAGGATAGGATAGGATAGAATGGAAAAGAATAGAATAGAATGGAAAAGACCTTAGAGATCACCAAGTCCAACCTATCACCCAACACCATCTAATCAACTAAACCATGGCATCAAATATCACAGTATCACCAAGGTTGGAAGAGACCTCAAAGATCATCAAGTCCAACCTGTCACCACAGACCTCATGACCAGACCATGGCACCAAGTGCCACGTCCAATCCCCTCTTGAACACCTCCAGGGATGGTGACTCCACCACCTCCCTGGGCAGCACATCCCAATGGCCAATCTCTCTTTCTGTGATGAACTTCTTCCTCACCTCCAGCCTAAACCTCCCCTGGCACAGCTTGAGACTGTGTCCTCTTGTTCTGGTGCTGGGTGCCTGGGAGAAGAGACCAACCACCACCTGGCTACAACCTCCCTTCAGGGAGCTGTAGAGAGCAAGAAGGTCTTCCCTGAGCCTCCTCTTCTCCAGGCTAAGCAACCCCAGCTCCCTCAGCCTCTCCTCACAGGGCTGTGCTCCAGACCCCCCCCCTGCCTCGTTGCCCTTCTCTGGACACGTTTAAGTGTCTCAATGTCCTTCTTGAACTGTGGGGCCCAGAACTGGCCACAGGACTCAAGGTGTGGCCTAAGCAGTGCTGAGTACAGAACAGAATGACTTCCCTGCTCCTGCTGGCCACACTGTTCCTAATGCAGGCCAGGATGCCATTGGCCATATGGGCACACTGCTGCCTCGTGTTCAGCCTACTCTCAACCAGTACCCCCAGGTCTCTTTCTCCCTGGCTGCTCTCAGCCACTCTGCCCCCAGCCTGTAGCTCTTCATGGGGTTGTTGTAACCAAAGTACAGCATCCAGCACTTGGACTTGTTGAATGGCATCCTGTTGGACTCTGCCCATCTGTCCAGCCAGTCAAGGTCCCTCTGCAGAGCTCTCCTACCCTCACAACCATGTGGCAGAACCAGGAGGCCAGCAGCAGCTCTTGGTCCTTTTAAACAGGCCAGGAGCAAAGGTGGTGTTATCTTTGTTGATTCACGTCCAGAGAGACAAGATTTCGTCTCTTACACTCCCCTGGCAAGGCTTCAGGCCATGCCCTCTCCTGCTGTCACAAGGTGCCTGACCCCCACCTGACTACAGCTTCCCTTCAGGTACTTGTAGAGTGTGAGAAGGTCCCCCCTGAGCCTCCTCTCCTCCAGGCTGAACACCCCCAGCTCCCTCAGCCTCTCCTCAGCAGCCTTTCCCTCCAGTCCCTTCCCCAGGATGGTTGCTCTCCTCTGGACCTGCTCCAGCACCTCAATGTCCTTCCTGAAGTGAGAGACCTAAAACTGAGATTCTGATGATTTCTGAGCATCCCTTCCTGCTTCCTTCTGTAGCTGGAGTGCTGGTTGCCCTCCCCAGTGAGGAAGGCCAGCAAGGCTTGCCTCCATCAGTTGCTGGCAATGACATGTCATTACTAGAAAGCACTGCAAAAAACTCCATGGCAAAGAACAGACAAATTGGAGAAGTTCAGTCAAGACATTTTCTTGGGTGAAGATGAAAGGGATGTCTTTCACACTCTTAATATAGTTTCACTAGCAGTGAGTAATGTCACACTGTGTATTCAATGGGCTAAACTTCTCCGAGGTGAGAACAAGAAAATACATTTAGTAACAGAGCTCTGTTCATAGATAAAGCTTGGGGTACTGAATCTTGGCTATTCCACCCTTAAATCACCACCTCCATCACTGTCAGAGGGGAATCTCAGCCAACTGCTCCTGCTGTTTCCAGAGAATGCTGATTCCTGGGGCCTGGAAGAATAGTAAAAGACTTTTCTGTTTGATGAGAGTGAACTTTTTGACCCTGTTTTACCATCAGATCCTTTCAGCCAGTTCTCCCCAGCCCTGTAGCTGGGTTTTGTCCTGTAAATTACAATGATCTGATAACCTGAACCCTAAACTCAGGCTGTACAGGCTGGCTACAAACATCTCTGTTGACATTTGCTGCAGACCTTCAGCCGTGGTGCCTGGTCCCCGTGCTGCAGTCACAGGCCCTGCTCCGCTGCCTGCCTTTAGCAAGCCCTGCAGTGAATACTGGAGTAGGAGGCATACTGATATAAAATGGTTTGCTAGATCCTGGGGTGCATCAAGAGGAGTGTGTCCAGCAGATCCAGGGAGGTTCTCCTCCCCCTCTACTCTGCCCTGCTCAGACCTCATCTTGCTTACTATGTTCAGTTCTGGGCTCCCCAGTTCAAGAGGGACAGGGATCTGCTGGGAAGAGTCCAAGGGAGAGCTACAAGGATGCTGAAGGGACTGCAGCACTGCCTGGGGAGGAGAGGCTGAGAGCCCTGGGGCTGTTTAGTCTGGAGAGGGGAAGGCTGAGAGGGGATCTGATCAATGCTTATCAATATCTGAGGGCTGGGGGTCAGGAAGGAAGGGACAGGGACAGGCTCTGCTCACTTGTGCCCTGGGATAGCACAAGGGGCAATGGATGGAAACTCCAGCACAGGAGGTTCCACCTCGAGGAAGAACTTCTTCACTGTAAGGTTTCCAGAGTCCTGGGACAGGCTGCTCAGAGAGGTTGTGGAGTCTCCTTCTCTGGAGCCTTTCAAGACCCATCTGGATGTATTCCTCTGTGACCTGCACTGGATTATATGGTTTTGTGGTCTTTTGCAGGAATTAGGGGGTTTTTGTTTGGTTGTGGGTTTGTTTTAGGTTGGTTGTGGGGTTTTGGTCTGGTTTGGGTTTTTTTGGTTGGTTTGGTTTTTTGAGGTTGCTTTGTTTGTTTGGGGTTGGTTTGCTGTTTATCTGGTTTTGGTGGGGTTTTTTTTGTCTTCCCAGCTCTGGCTAGTTCCTGGGGCTGAGATCATAGAATCATCTGAAATTATCAGAGTCACAGGATGCTCTGGGCTGGAAGGGACTTCCAAAGCTCATCCAGCCCAACCCCCTCTGCACTCAGTAGGGACATCCTCAACTAGATCAGGTTGCCCAGAGCCCTGTCCAGCCTCACCTTGAATATCTCCAGGGTTGGACACCAACCACCTCCCTGGGCAACCTGTTCCAGTGTTCCAGCAGCCTCATGGTGCAGAACTTGTTCCTAACATCCAATCTCAATCTGCTCTGCTCTAGTTTGAAGCCATTGCCCCTGGTGCTGTCCCTGCAGGCCTTTGCAAACAGTCTCTCTCCAGCCTTCCAGTAGCCCTTTCAGGTAGTGGAAGGAAGGCTGCTCTAAGGTCTCCCCAGAGCCTTCTCTTCTCCAGGCTGAACACCCCCAGCTCCCTCAGCCTGTCCTCACAGCAGAGCTGCTGCAACCCCCTGGTTAGTTTTGTGGCCTCCTCTGGACCCTCTCCCCCAGGGTCCAGATGTGTGTGCAGTGTTAACAGACTCCTGCCAATTGCTCACAATTGCTTTGACCCTATTCACATCTAGTTGTCAGTGTGTCAAAAGCCTATTAAAACATAACTGCGAGGTGAAGAGCCCTGCTTGGTTTTCTTTTAAACTCGAGATGTGACCCAAGGTAACTGCTGGCAGGTCACTTTGTGCAGCCCGTGCCTGCCCGTGCTCTTGTGGTCCCCCCCAGCCCCCCTGGCCTAGCTTTCCCAGGAGAGATTACCCTCCTCCCCCCCGAGGAGGACCTGATTAATGCCTAGCCTGGCAGAGATCATTTCCCTCCCGACAAAACCATGACATGGAGCTAAATGGGACAGGCACCAGCTGGGGTGTGCGCTGCGGCGGCGGTGCCGTCACCAGCCGGGGAGCTCAGTGAAGGGGCTGCTGTCTGCACATCCTCCTTGGGGCCGCATGGCTCTGCTCACCTTCCCGCCCGGCCCGACCCCCTCCTCCGCCTCCCCCGCCCACCGCAGCTCCCCAGCCGCAGCAGAGGGGCTGCTAGGGCTGGCGGGTTTAATCCAGTAAAACCCTTGCTGTTAATCACGGCAGGCAGAGCAAGCAGCCTTCCTCCCCTGCCTGCTGCAGGCCGGCTGCTGCTGCTATTTCTGTCTGACGTCCTCAGCCTGCCCTGGCCTCAAGGCGTTTTTTACTCTGCCTGCACTCAGCTGCCCTCCTGGATGGCCACTGAGCTTCTTGAACAACAGGAGCTCCACTGCTCGCCCTGAAGACGCACAAAGCTCTCCACTCCATCCTTTCTCCTAATTCAGAGTGCTACTGGGGGCCCTGCCATCCTCTTACCTTTTTCACTACCTCATTTCGTACTGCTGCGAGAAGTCCAGCCCTGGGTGATTGCTGCTGTGGTGCTGACACAACGTGAGGAGGGAGGGGATGTGTGTGCACTGTACAGAGACACCCTCATGAGGGACCAGGGAGCAGCCCTGTGGAAAAGGACTTGGGGGGGCTGATGGATGAGAAGCTGGGCAGGAGCAGGCAGTGTGAGCTTGCAGCACGGAAGGCCAATGGCAGCCTGGGCTGCATCCAAAGCTGTGTGGGCAGAGATGGAGACAGAGGATCCTGCCCCTCTGCTCTGGTGAAACCTCTCCTGAAGTACTGCATCCAGCTAAGAGCCCTCAACACAGGAAGGGCATGGACCTGATGGAGCAGATCCAGAGGAGAGCCACAAAAATAATCAGGGGGTTGCAGCAGCTCTGCTACAAGGACAGGCTGAGGGAGCTGGGGGTGTTCAGCCTGGAGAAGAGAAGGCTCCAGGGAGACCTTAGAGCAGCCTGCCAGTACCTGAGGGGGGCTACAAGAAGGATGGGGAGAGACTGTTTGCAAAGGCCTGCAGGGACAGCACCAGGGGCAATGGCTTCCAACCAGAGCAGAGCAGATTGAGATTGGATGTTAGGAACAAGTTCTGCACCATGAGGGTGGTGGTGTCATGGTTTGGTCATGAGGTCTGTGGTGACAGGTTGGACTTGATGATCTTTGAGGTCTCTTCCACCTTGGAGATTCTGTGATTCTGTGAAAGGCAACATTAGGAGAAGGTGATGAATCAGAGCAGTTCTGAGGGTGACCTCATTCATCTTTATCAAGATGTGCAGGGTGAGTGCCCAGAGGCTGGAGCCAGGCTCTGCTGGGGGATGCCCAATGCCAGCACAAGGGGCAGTGGTGGAAGCTGAGGCAGAGGAAGTTCCATGGAAACAGGAGGGAAAAAAATTCCCTGTGAGGGTGACAGAAGTCTGGCACAGGCTGCCCAGGGGGGTTGTGGAGTCTCCCTCTCTGGAGATATTCCAAACCCACCTGGCTGTGTCACTATGTGACCTGCTCTAGGTGCTCCTGCTGTGGCAGGGGGTTGGACTGGATGAGCTTTCGAGGTCCCTTCCAGCCCCTCACATTCTGTGACTCTGTGATTCTCAACACATCTTTCTTGACCAAAGGCAATACCCAGCTGACAATAACAGCTTCGCCCCTCAACCTTCATGAGCCTCCTGCTTAGCAGGATTTTCTGCTTTCCCTTGGGTAGAAGTACAAAGATGTGGAGCCAACTCTGAAGATCAAAGAGGTGGATGGCTTGGAACTGGTGAAGAAGTTCTCCGAGCAGATGGAGAGCATGCTCCGCAGGAAGGTGGAAGCTGTTGAGGTATGACCACCTGGGGCTGTGAGAAGGGGGTTCCTCTGCTGCCAGCCTCAGAGCAGGAGACATAAGCCTCCTGTCTGTGCCAGGAGTGCATGGACACAAAGGTTGTGTGAGGACTCCCTTGTCCAACCAAATGCCTGCTGATGCTGCCGGCTGCTCAGTCTGAGCTTTAAGTAGACACTGGTGGGAGGGTGTGGGAGTTCAGACAAGGGAATGCTGGCTTCTCCTGCAGCTCAGAGTAGGAAATAAGATTAAAAATAAAGTCTAGGAATAAATATGAGGGAAAGAAGACTCTTTTGGGGAGAAAGGAGCTGTTTAAAGAGGAAAAAACCACCCTCTCACAAGTAAAAATGAAGTTCATCCTTGCATAATACACCCTGACCTTTGCAGACTAGGAGCTTGTTTCAGCTCTCTCTGCGGCTTAAGGGAAATTCCTGCAGCTCCCTGACCAGGAGTGGCCAGGAAGGTGTTTCCAGCTGTGTACACAGGGAAGTGTGGAGGAGGTGGCAAGATGTATTTAGCAGTTCTGTGTTGGAGATCAGAGCAGGTAACCACGATGGCCCCCTCTTACGTCTTGCATCTAAGGATCCACCATGGTCCCTTCTGTTTGTCCACTGTGAAAAGCATATTTCTGCAGTCACAGAGCCTTGACTGTTTAGGGGAGTCTGATGTGGAAAAGTCATCCAGAAACACATCATCTGAATCTGAGAGGGAGAGGGGAGCATATTTAGACCCAGAGCTTTGGCCCAGAGCGTCACATTCCTGGCCAGATTTTTCCAGTGCTTGGATTGCCTTATCCTTTGTGAATGAGCAAAAAGGACCTTTGCTGAGACTGTTGCTGATTGTGCAGTTCTGGAAACATGTCCATGTTTAGCTGGACTCCTTCCCAGTCTGTACCAGTTAAGAATTAGTGCCCCAAGCATCATACTGGAGAACAGTCATTTGTTATATTGCCTTCCATAAATGGTAAGAGCTTACAAACGGCCCCGGCACCGCTGAGCCCTTTATGGAATCCAGCCACGGTCTTTGTCTCGGTAACAATACCCGGCCGAGGCTTCCACATGGCCTTTTGACAAGGTGCTGACATCAGGCTGGGTTTCAGATGCCTTCCCCATGGCTTTTTGGAAGGGTTCATGGAAAATGCACTAAACTCTTTGGCTGCTGTTTCTCTAACCGGACGTGTCTCTGTTTGTCTGTGTGCTGTGGTACCTGAGACTGCTCAGGGGTTTAGCAGGGACTCTGCAGTAAGTAGGTGTGAATAAACTTGGCAATACATAGCTGTGAATAGACCTTCCAAGCTGTACAGTTGCAGCACAGAACAGCAGGTCAGCAGAAAAGGAAGGAAAGGGAAATCTCTAGCTCCCTGACTCCGTGTTGTGGTGAAGGAGGAAGCTGTGTGTCTTTCTGCTAACTGCCTGAATGGCTGATACAGCTGGGAGAGCTTCTGGAGGCCTTTCCACAGCACCCTCTCACCTTTCTTTCTGTGTGCTTGCACTAGAGGTTGGTGGAAGCAGCAGAGGACGCAGACCTGAACCACGAGTACAACTCCTCCCTGGAGGTAGGTCCAGCCTGGTCAGCAGCCACATCTGCAGAGAAACTAACCAAACTGGTCACCACCTAGTCACCACAGGTTCCAAGACAGGGTAGGAGTTTCCTTGTCTTCAGGATGCTCAGCTTGTCTAGAAACAGTAAGAGATTCCCTTGGTAGATCTCAAACCCAGTAACACCAAGGAAATCAGGAATGGCAGGAGGGGAAGATCTCAGGCCTGGTAACACCAAGGAAATCAGGAACTGGCAGGAGGGGAAGATCTCAGGGCTGGTAACACCAAGGAAATCAGGAATGGCAGGAGGGGAAGATCTCAGGCCTGGTAACACCAAGGAAATCAGGAATGGCAGGAGGGGAAGATCTCAGGCCTGGTAACACCAAGGAAATCAGGAATGGCAGGAGGGGAAGATCTCAGGCCTGGTAACACCAAGGAAATCAGGAACTGGCAGGAGGGGAAGATCTCAGGGCTGGTAACACCAAGGAAATCAGGAACTGGCAGGAGGGGAAGGATTTGGGAAGACATTCAGTTGTGGCACTTTACCTGAGCACAAGCATTGGCATTGTGGTGCACAGCAGCTGGTGCTTTGTGGGGTACTTGACTGGAAAAAGAGCTAAAAATGGTGCATGAGCCATGAGGGTGATTCTGTTACAAATACCCACAGAAGACCATTAATGCCAATGAGCTGAATTTCTCACCATCTTCCTCAACAGCTCACATCACCTTTTCTCTATCCTGCAGGCATCACTTGTCAGGACTTCCTGTTAAGTGAAAGCTTGGTGCTGGCTAAGCAATTTGGATAATTGGCTTTCTGTTAATAACTGTTTCAAACAAGCTGAGGGATTATTGCTGGTGAAGGGACTGAACACTGATGAAGGAAGTCCATTGTCCACAGCAGAAGCCCAGAGTGCTTAGCAGAAGTGCAGGCTACCTCTGCCAGTACACCTCCCCACCCTGGGAAATGGTGGGAATGAAACTGCTTCTTGAAATCAAGCTAGGTACAGATTTCACCTCTCCTGCCAACCTGAAGGTTATTTAAGAATCACTCTACAGCCATGCTAGTTTGGGGCAATCCCAGGCACTGGTATAGGCTGGGCAGGGACTGGCTTGAGAGGAAGAAAAGGACTTGGGAGTGCTGGTGGAGGAGAAGCTCAACAGGAGCCAGCAGGGAGCACTTGCAGCCCAGAGAGCCAACCAGAGCCTGGGCTGCAGCAAGAGAAGTGTGGCCAGCAGGGCCAGGGAGGGGATTCTCCCTCTCTACACAGCTCTGATGAGACAACACCTGGAGCACTGTGTCCAGTTCTGGAGCCTCTATTACAGGAAAGATCAGGAGGTACTGGAAGGTGTCCAGAGAAGGGCCACGAGGATGAGCAGAGGGCTGGAGCTGCTCTGCTGTGAGGACAGACTGAGAGTTGGGGTTGTGCAGTCTGGAGAAGGCTCCAAAGAGACCTTCTTGTGGCCTTCCAGTACCATGCAACCAAGCACCCCATCAAGTCTCCTCCTGAACACCTCCAGTGATGGTGACTCCACTCCCTCCCTGAGCAGCCCATCCCAATGGGCAATCACTCTCTCTGTACAGAACTTCTTCCTAACCTCCAGCCTAAACCTCCCTGGCGCAGCCTGAGACTGTGTCCTCTTGTTCTGGTCTTAGGGTGAACTGTGTCCTGATGCTACTAAAGAGACTATAAATGCTAAACCTCCCTTCACAGGAAGGAAACTCTGTTGTCTTTGAGCACCTTTGGCTCTTTCCTTAGCTATTGATGAGTGCCTGCTGCTTGGAGTGACAGTGAGGAGATAAGCCTGGCAGGCAGTTAACTCTCATAAATGACAGCTGCAGAGGCAGGGCGAGGCAGGTCAGCATTGGCATGCTGACCAAACCTGGGAGCCAGACCCAGTGAGCAAACCTGGGAGCCAGACCCAGACTCCACCTCTCCAGCTAGTCACTGAGGCACCACAGGAGTCTGCCACTGTGCCCCTTCGCTCTCAGGTGGCTCTTCTGCTGCCAGTTGTGGCCACACCTCCAGTGAGGTGGGCCCCTGACAATAAGAAACTGGGCAGCAATCCCCAGTCAGACAGCTTGAAACTTTTTAATTGTCAATGGCTCTTGTTTGTTGCCCATCTTCATCCTGCCTGTAGCCCAGTTTCTCCTTTTGTTAATGTTTGAAATAGTGGTGTGGGGTTTTTTTTCCCAGGCAGTACTGCTAATAACCTCTCTTATTGCCTCCTGTTGCCTCTTTTCCATTGCCTTCATCAACAGTTTGATTACTACAACTCTGTCCTGATTAATGAGAAAGATGAAAATGACAATTATGTGGAGCTGGGAGACGAATTCATTCTGGAGCCAAATGAGCATTTCAACAACCTGCTGGTGAACACAACCTACAGTGACATCCAGCTCCCCACCAACGTCTACAACAAAGGTAATGGCCCCTGCTTTCTCACCAGGTTGCTGTGGAAACTGACAATACTGAGAGAAAGGATGGGAATAGGAAAACAGCTGAGAGAACACGGGAGTGGAAAGGTGCTGTGCCAAGGCACGCTCAGGTCTGTGCTGTAGGCTGTCCCTGTGACAGGGCTTAGCTATAACCTGCTCTTGGAAGACCTCTGGTGCTGGACAGTCCTCCAGCTGAGTGTAGTCTCCTAGGATTCATCTACCCAAATAATCACACACAGTCACAGAATCACCAAGGTTGGAAGAGACCTCAAAGATCATCGAGTCCAACCTGTCACCGCAGGCCTCATGACTAAACCATGGCACCGAGTGCTACGTACAGTCCCCTCTTGAACACCTCCAGGGATGGTGACTCCACCACCTCCCTGGGCAGCACATCCCAATAGCCAACAACTCTCTCAGTGAAGAACTTTCTCCTCACCTCCAGCCTAAACTTCCCCTGGCACAGCTTGAGACTGCGTCCCCTTGTTCTGGGTGGTTGCCTGGGAGAAGAGACCAACCCCCACTGTGATGTGAATTTGTGGGCAATTGTTGCTCTGTATGAAGCATCAGATCTATCAAGATCTTTAGGTGTCAAGGAGCTGACAATTTAGCCTCCAAGCCTGTTTGTGTTACGAGGGACACCACAGGGAGAGTTTAGTTCCCAGTGAGCACGTTGGAGGGGCCTGGGAGTAATTCACAGCTGCTACTGGGACTCGGCTCTTTTGGGCTGTTCTCCATTCTCAGCAAGCCTTTGGCAGCTGCAGGAGCCTAAGGAGGCACCAAGGCTCGTGTGGCCTCACCCGTGCCTGGGCTGTGTCCCCTCTACCTTCACATCCACACCACTCCTGCTGCCTCTCCAGGCTGTCAGCACACTGCTGAGGCTGCATGCTGAGACACCAGGGCTGGGTTGTCCTAAGCTCGTTGCTCTTTCTGGGCCAGCACCCCAGGCTGCCTGAACTGCCCCCTTTCCTGCCTCCCCATCAGCTCTTCACCTTGCAAGGGGAACTCTTTGTTTTGCCATGGAAAAAATCCCAAAAGTGCCATTCTTGTTTTCATAGATGAAGCTCTGTCACGATCTCCAGGAGCAGCTGGGGCAGGCACTGGTGTCTGTGCTTACAGCTGCTGTGTCACTTAGAGGGAGTTCTATTGCTCTTCTGGTTTTAAATGAATTCCATACTGCTGTGTGTGTTAGAGGGACTAACATTTCCCTTCTGATTTTAAACTAATTCCATCTGATCTGACAGCCCCAGACACCAAACTGTTGCTCACAAGAAAGCCACCAGCAGAGCTGGCTGTGGGTAGCTGCAGCAGAGCTACAGAAGGTAGGCTGCTGCCTGCAGCAAGCAGTGGCCAAATGGCTGCAGTCACAGACAGCAGAGAGGTGCTGCCCAGCCAGCTGATGCCCTGCCTGTGCCACTCACCACAAACAGTCAGCTGCTCTGGCTGTGGCTAGAGGATGAGCAGGAGATGGGGAAGGAGGAAGAGGACTGCTTCCATGCCCAAAGCTCTTCCTGGGAGCACTGCCTGGCAGCACTCACTCCCTCTCTTGCAAACAGCAGCAGCTCTGCCTCTCCACAGCTCCTCTGGCTCCCCTCCTGCATGACTTACTTTGGCCTCATTGCTGGAGAGGTCACAGCTCATTTTTTTGTCCCTTGTTTTGACCAAAACTGCCTTTAGTAAAGCAAATAAACAGGAAGTGCTAGGTCAAAGCCCCATCCCTTTCAGCATGAATACAGTTCATCCTACAAAGACCAGCTTCTTACAATGTCTTACTTCTATTGCTGCTGCTCTGTTTGGTCTCCTGGGGCAATGAGTCAACACAGACAACAAATACACACTGCCTCTTACAAGTTCTTGCAAGTCTGCAACTTCCTACTGACTCTGACAAGATCAGGGGCAAGGCAGGACAGATCAGGCTTTGTGGAAAGAAAGGGCAGGCAAAGAAGGGAGGGGGGGAAGAATTGCTGTCTTAGGTGATTACATCTGGCATAACTGGGAACACCCTTGGCAGAAGTGCTGTTCCACTTGGTGGTGCATCAGGCAGCTGCCTCCTAACAGCCACACCTCCCCTTTTAGGTGGCAGTTGAGCTCTGGCTGTGCCAGTTGTGCCCAGCAAGGTTTTGAATTTCCTGGGTGGTTCAGAGCTCTCTTCCAGCCAGATGCAATGCCAAGGGCAGAAAGACTGGAAAGAGATTTGGGAGTAATAATGCATGAGCAAGCTCAGATCACCAGTGGTGACCTGCCCTCCAGGATTCAGCTGAGTGATGCCTCTGATTCCCTGCCCAATATCAGAGCTTTGAACATTTCTCCTGGTTTGCCTTTGTTCCCATCTCTCTCCTCTACCAGGGTAGTGGGTGGCCTCCCCTCTTTTGCATGCTGTCCCCATTAGCTGTTCTTTCCCCCACAGATCCTGACATCCTCAATGGTGTTTACATGTCAGAAGCCTTGAATCCAATTTTTGTGGACAACTTTGAGAGGGATCCCACCCTGACCTGGCAGTACTTTGGCAGCTCCACTGGATTCTTCAGGCTCTACCCAGGTAAAGGCACAGAGATTGGTTTCACTGTTTCACCACAGCCTTGCAGGACAGGATCTGTGGCATGGAAGAGCCCAAGCTGGGAAGGCTGGTGGCAGCATGGCCCCCTGAAGAGCAGGCAGGGTGCAGTGGGCAAAATACTCAGTGCATGGGCTGCTGCCACTTATGCCTGCCACAGACACTGCTCCTTCAGCCCAAGGCTCTTTCTCCCACGTGGAGCAGCCTCTCGGGCATGTTGGCCTTGCAACTTCAGAGGAGTCTGCTTGCAGAGATGTTTTTATGCTTCAGGCAGGCTGCCCTCCAAAATGCTCACAAAGCTCTGTGGCAGGAGCTGTGAATCACAGAAAACATCCAGTTGGAAGAGACCTCCAAGCTCCTCCAGTCCAACCCTCCACCCAGCACTGCAGGGGCAACACCAAACCATGTCCCTAAGCACCAGCTCCACACACTGCTTAAACACCTCCAGGGATGGGGACTCCAGCACTGCCCTGGGCAGACCATTCCAGTGGCTGAGAACCCTCTCTGGGAAGAAATATCTCCTAGCATCCAGCCTGAACCTCCCCTGGCAAAGCTTGGAACCATTTCCTCTGCTCCTGTGTCTTGCCCCCAAGGAGCAGAGGCTGCCCCTCCTCACTCCAACCTCCCTTCAGGGAGCTGCAGAAAGCAATGAGGTCTCCCCTCAGCCTCCTCTTCTCCAGCCTCAACACCCCCAGCTCCCTCAGCCCTCCTCATAGGGCAGGTGCTCCAGGCCTTTCTCCAGCCTCACAGACCATTGGTGTGTGGAGGCTTGCAGGGCGCTCCCTGCCTCAGGCTCCGCTGTGGTTTTCGGTGGCAGCCACAGCCACACATGGCTGAAGCAGCTGGTGAGTCTGCCTGGCTGTCCAGCCACCAGCTGTGAGTAGCACATAAGGTCACAGTACAAGAGGGAGGCCCCGTGCTTGGAGAAACCCAGGAGATCTTCCGCAGCTGTGGCTTGGCCTGCTGGCTTCTTGGTCAGACGGCTGCATGCCCTTGTGCTGTGAGCTGTCACCTGTGGTGGAGGGGAGAGCAGAGACGACTGTGAGCAGAGCCTTTGCCAGGCAATCTGGGGCATGTCCTTGTCACTACAGCTGCTTCCTGAAGCTCTCAACCACCCTTGGGGAGAAAAAAGATGCTTCTGAGGACTACACTGAAGTGGTAGAAAGTTTGTAGTGAGTGCAGTTGCTCCCCAGATCCAAGCACACTATGCCTAGGTGTGGTGGGTTGATATTCCACACCACCACCACCCCCAAGCATTAACTTTGCCAGACCAGCTCAGTTGGAAGCAAATGAATCTATATTTACAAGTAACACTACGATCTACAATGGAATGCAATGAGCATGCACAAAAGATCCAGGAGTTACAATATTTACAGGTAGTTAGAATCAATGAACAGCACGAGAGCCTCCCTGGGCAAGGACCGGGGAAGCTACTCACTTCTCCCTCTTTTTCTCCCCCTTATTCCCCTGTACAAAAGGGAGAAGAGAGAGGAGCAGAGGTATGTTAGATTTAACCAAAACAATGCAGGCAAGGTGAAGCAGAAGCCAGCAGCACAGAGTTAGTATCTCCCAGCCTGAGGAAGCAGAGAGAGGGAGGAATTGTCTTGGGAACTAAATCTCATGGCAGAGATCTCTCCAAGGGCATTGGTTAGAGGATCTTTTCCTTTTCACACCCAGCAGTGATTTATTTACATTTTCACTACTTTTCTGCTCAAGGTCTGTGAAAAAATGCTTAAAGGCACAGCCTAAAACTACCACACTGGTTAAATCTTAAAACAGAAATGTAATGCCCAGTGTCCTGAGGCCTGCTGAAGCCCCACAGCCCTGCCTGCATTTCTGCAGCATGGACTGACAGGCTGGAGAGGTGGGCACAGGCCAACCTCAGGAGCTTCAACAAGACCAAGGGCAGGGTCCTGCAGCTGGGTCGAGGCAATCCCAGGCACAAATCCAGGCTGGGCAGTGACTGGCTGGGGAGCAGCCCAGAGGAGAGAACTTGGGGGTGCTGGGGGAGAGAGCTCACCAGGAGCTCTCAGTGTGCACTTGCAGCCCGGAAAGCCAATCAGATCCTGGGCTGCAGCAGGAGAAGTGTGGCCAGCAGGGCAAGGAGGGGATTCTCCCCCTCTACTCAGCTCTGGGGAGACCCCACCTGGAGTACTGCCTCCAGTTCTGGAGCCCCTATTCCAAGAGGGATCTGGAGGTGCTGGAAGGTGTCCAGAGAAGGGCCACGAGGATGAGCAGAGGGCTGGAGCACCTCTCCTGTGAGGACAGACTGAAGGAGTTGGGGCTGTTCAGTCTGGAGAAGAGAAGGCTCCGAGGTGACCTCATTGTGACCTTCCAGGATCTGAAGGGGGCCTACAAGAAGGCTGGGGAGGGACTTTTTCAGGCTATCAGGGAGTGATAGGACTAGGGGGAATGGAATGAAGCTGGAGGTGGGCAGATTCAGGCTGGAGGTGAGGAGGAAGTTCTTCACCGTGAGGGTGGTGAAGCCCTGGAATGGGTTGTCCAGGGAGGTGGTTGAGGCCCTGTCCCTGGAGGTGTTTAAGCCCAGGCTGGATGAGGCTCTGTCCAGCCTGATCTAGGGTAGAGTGTCCCTGTCCCTTCCAACCCTAACTGAAACTATGAAACTATGAAACTAACTATGGTTGCTGCTGTCGCTGGCCAGACTGCAACGCCCTCGCAGGGCAGCTAGGCCTCAGCAGCCAGCAGCAGCAGTCTGGGTGCCCAGGGAGCAGGGAGCAGCTGCCTGCCTGTCTGTGTGTGTTGATTGCTCCTTTTGCTGCTCTTTTCAGGAATCAAGTGGCTGCCAGATGAAAACGGAGTGATCTCCTTTGACTGCAGGAATCGCGGCTGGTAAAGAGTTTTGGGGAGACCTGGGCGAAGCACTCCTGTGCTGCCTCTCTCCCTCTGTGCCAAGTGACACCCTGGTGAGCTGCTGAGCAGCAAGGACTGCCCCATGCTGCTCCTGTGAGACATGAAGGGTGCATAAACCATGGCAATAGCAGGTTAGGAAGTCCTATCGCATCCCAGTGCCAGCTTTCCATATGGCATCTAGCACATGTCACGTGGAAATCACCACCAGCAGCTTCTTCCTCTGCCCCATCCTCCTTAATGCCACAGCAGGAGGGACAAGGCTGTTCAGGCTCCAGAGAAGGAGGATATTTACTCAGCCTGCTGAGCAAGGCTGAAGGAGGCTTTATCAGTTTCACTTTCAAGTGATCTGGACATCCATCTGCAGCAGGCCCAGCACTTGCCAGTGTGGGCAGCGAGATGCTGGGCTGGCAGGAGGGGCAGGTTGGTAGGAAGGATGCAGAAGGTGCCCAGCCTGACCCTGCTGGTAGCTGTGCTCATGCTGCATGCTGTGCTGTGACAGCAGACATCCAGTGTTCCTCCTCCCCTTGGCCTCACCCTGCTTCCTTGTATTCTTCTCCACTGAAGGTACATCCAGGCAGCCACCTCTCCCAAGGACATTGTCATCATTGTGGACGTCAGTGGGAGCATGAAGGGCCTGCGGATGACCATTGCCAAGCACACCATCACCACCATTTTAGATACTCTGGGAGAAAATGACTTTGTCAATATCATTGCAGTAAGTATGTCTTGATTCCAGTGCTGAGCTGTCTTCCTTGTGCCTCACACCAGCTCTTCAGCCCTCTTAGCAAGCTACAGGCATCACAGCAGCATAACTGTAACACTTAGTACCTCACTTGGGCAGGGAGCTAAAGCAAATCACCTTTGGGAGGTCAACTTCATGTGGTCAGCAGGGGGCTGCTAAGCCATCTCACTTCCCTCTTTACAGGATGTCAGCTGCATCTTTTTGCCTGCTTGGAGGTGTGACTGCAGCAGGTAAACTGTTGTGGAAAGAGAAATGAGCTAATGAGGGCCTGAGCTAATAAATCTGCCTAGCACAGCATAGTTGTTGGAGTGAGTAGCAGTGTAATCCTCAAGATAGTGTTTCCAGGCTAGAAAATTACCACCATAAGCCCTTTTTGTGCACCAGCATCCTGCAGGCTGCAATCCAGTTCAGGCACAAGCCTGCATGGAGTGATCAGTTTGCCTCAGTGTTACTCTCCCTTTTTAAGCCAGGATGAGGATGGGCTGGCTGTTCACAGAGCACCAGCCCCACTGATCACAGAAAGCAAAACTTTACCATCATCCATGCCAAGACTGGGGAGTTTGGTGCCAGGTTAAAGGCAAATAGCTGTTCACTTCACAGAAATCAGAGAAAACATCTGGTTGGAAGAGACCTACAAGCTCCTCCAGTCAAGCCTTCCACCCACCACTGGTCAACACTAACCATGTCCCTAAGCACCAGCTCCACACACTGCTTAAACACCTCCAGGGATGGGGACTCCAGCACTGCCCTGGGCAGACCATTCCAGGGTCTGAAAACCCTCTCTGGAAGAAGAATCTCATAGCATCCATCCTGAATTTCCTCATTTTCAAAGCTCCATCTCTTTTCCTGGGCTCCTTTCTAGAGAGGTTTGTCAGGGCATGGTCACTGAGGTATGAATTCACTTTTAGTTAATAGCTTCTTACAGTTTAAGACAGCAGCTCCAGCAGTGACAGCTGTGTACAGCTGCATAGAGAGAAGAATCACGAAACACAGACTTAAGCAGCTGGAAGGACTTCTAAGATCATCAAGTCCAATCTCTCACCCAGCACCATCTAATCAACTAAACCATGTTGTTTGGTCTCTTTTTTAAGCCCTTCCAGTGATGGTGACTCCACCCCTCCCTGGCAGCACATTCCAAGGGCCAAGCTCTCTGTCTGGGAAGAACTTCTTCCTCACCTCCAGCCCAACGTCCCCTGGTGTAGCTCGAGACTGTGTCCTCTCCTTTTGTCGCTGCTTGCCTGGGAAAGAGACCACCCCCACCTGGCTGCAATCTCCCATCAGTTAGTTGTAGAGAGCAACAGGTCTCTCCTGAGCCTTCTCTTTTCCAGGCTGAACAGCCCCAGCTCCAGTGTTGGCAGAAAAATGGAGGGTCGTTAAGGAGTTTGAGAAATCATCTGCTCTTCCAACAACCCCAGAAAGAGCATCTAATGTGTACTTCTTTTCTGCAGTCACACCAAGAACCTACTGGCTGAGACATATTTCATAGCCTGACCTAACCTTCTACTGACCAGCTGAGCATCAGGAGCCATGCTTTTATGAAATAAGCAGGAAAAGTTTTACACCAGCAGGTTCTACCTCACCTCTGTATTGGGCTAGAAGCATAGGCCCCACTAGGCACAATTGCATGGCTGGGTGGCAATCTGATGTGTTAGCATTCAGCCATTCACCAGAGGCATCATATGTTAGGGCTACAAAACCCCTTGCAAGGTTCAGCTTGTGACTGGCGACTCACTGTAACAAAATCTACATTCAACAAGACCAAGGGCAAGGTCCTGCAGCTGGGGCAGGGCAATCCCAGACACTGCTATTGGCTGGGCAGGGACTGGCGTGAGAGCAGCCCTGAAGAAAAGGCCTTGGGGGTGCTGGGGAGGAGAGGCTCAACAGGAGCCAGCAGTGAGCACTTGCAGCCCAGAGAGCCAAGCAGAGCCTGGCTGCAGCAAGAGAAGCACAGCCAGCAGGCCAGGGAGGATTCTGCCCCTCTGCTCCACTCTGATGAGACCACAGCTGAGCTCTGTGTCCAGTTCAGGAGCCTCTATTACAGGAAAGATCAGGAGGTACTGGAAGGTTCCAGAGAAGGGCCACGAGGATGAGCAGAGGGCTGGAGCTGCTCTGCTGTGAGGACAGACTGAGAGTTGGGGTTGTGCAGTCTGGAGAAGGGAAGGCTCTGAGACTTTCTTGTGGCCTTCCAGTATCTGAAGGGGGCTACAAGAAAGCTGGGGAGAGACTTTTGAGGGTGTCAGGGAGTGATAGGACTGGGGGGGGGGGGAGGAGCAAAACTAGAAATGGGGAGATTAAGATTGGATGTCAGGAAGAAGTTCCTCCCCATGAGGGTGGTGAGAGACTGGCACAGGTTGCCCAGGGAGGTGGTGGAAGCCTCATCCCTGGAGGTGTTTGCAACCAGGCTGGATGTGGCTGTGAGCAACCTGCTGTGGTGTGAGGTGTCCCTGCCCATGGCAGGGGGGTTGAACTGGCTGATCCTTGAGGTCTCTTCCAGCTCTGACAATTCTGTGGTTCTATGATTTACTATCTCCTGGCAGCGCTATCTTCAAGCACTGCCATCACTTATTCATAAAGTGTACTACAGGTTCTGTTCTTTGGGTGTGGGTATTACATTCCACATAGGAAGGCAGTCAAATGATTCAAGCACAGGTCTAAGGACTTCCCACACAGCGATTCAAGCTGGAAAAAGGTGCTGTCATCTGTGGTCTACCACAAGGGGGATTCTGTAGCAGATTAGCCTGGGACTCATGGCTTGCTGCTCTCTCCGGTGTCTGCCCAGATGCTCTGACTCAATTCGGTTGCCCTTGGCTCAGAGAGGCTAGGAGCCTCTCTCTCGTGTGCTCCGTTGCTGGGCTATAGTCTTTCCGTGGCTCTTCTGGGGTTCATTTCTCCTGGAGCTTCTCCCTGTCTGCCTTGGTCCATGTGCCAGGCCTGAGTGTAGTTGTTGCCTGTTAGGAGAGGCTCTTCAGCTGCTATTCTGGCAGCATTTGGCTCTTGTCTCTTTCGTGTAAGAACAAGGCAAACTGAAACCATCTCAGACAGTTTGAATACTGTCTGAAGACAGCAACTGGTAACTGAGACAGCTGATGGCTTAACCTGTAGGATAGGGCATATCCTAACAGGGCCAGGGCACACACACTTTGCAGGTGAGTTACAAAGGTCATTACACACTGCCACAAGTGTAGCTGGACCACAAGCAGTGTCCAGGTTTGCACACTCACAGGTGCTGACAAGGTTAATGGAATGGAATGGAATAGAATAGAATAGAATAGAAGAATAGAATAATAGAATAGAATAGAATAGAATAGAATAGAATAGAATAGAATGGAGTTGAATGGAGTTGAATGGAGTTGACTGACCAGTTAGAAAAGAACTTGAGATCATCAAGTCCAGCCTATCACCCAACACATCTAATCACTAAACATGGCACCAAGTGCCTCATCCAGCTCCTCTTAAACACCTCCAGTGATGGTGACTCCACCACCTCCCTGGGCAGCACATTCCAATGGCCATCTCTCTGCTAGGAAGATTTCTTCCTCACCTCCAGCCTAAACTCCCCTGGCACAGCTTGAGACTGTGTCCTCTTGTTCTGGTGCTGTTGCCTGGGAGAAGAGACCAACCCCCACCTGGCTACAACCTCCCTTCAGGCAGTTGTAGAGAGCAAGAAGGTCTCCCCTGAGCCTCCTCTTCTCCAGGCTAAGCAACCCCAGCTCCCTCAGCCTCTCCTCACAGGGCTGTGCTCCAGACCCCTCCCCAGCCTCATTGCCCTTCTCTGGACACCTTCCAGCAACTCAACATCTCCCCAGGAAGTGTCCAGGTTAGCACATTTGCAGGTGCTTAGCATGTTGTCTGGGTTAGGCATTTTTTGAGGTTTGACCCTTCAGGACACTCACCAGAGCCAACAAATAAGTGCAAATAGTGCTAGAGGCAAAGCCAGGGACACAAGCTGAGAGTATGGAGAAAACCTCTGTGGTGTGAATCAGAATCACAGAACTGTCAGGGCTGGAAGGGCCCTCGAGGATCATCCAGTTCCACCCCCCCATCCATGGGCAGGGACCCTCACACTACAGCAGGGTGCTGCACAGCCACAGAGTGGAAAAAGAGTACCTCTGCAGTGTAGATATGCCCCCACAGAGCTCAGCCAGGCAGCACAATCAGCACATCATTGTGGGTGATAATCAAAATTGTCCTTTGCCATGATCCCTACAAAGAATTCTGAAGGAGATATGTATCAAGTGGCATTGAGCTCCACACTGAACCTCCACTCAGGACACCATTTTATGGACTTTTCCTCTCACTAACAGCTCCTTCCATTCTGTTTTCTCTTGCAGTACAATGATTATGTTCATTTTATTGAGCCCTGTTTTAAGGGTATCCTGGTCAAGCAGACAGAGATAACAGAGAGGTGAGTACCAGGCTCCCACTGATGTTGTTCAAGTTACTGTCTGTAAGGACATAAGCAGTACATGGGCTTAAGATGCTGTGGCATGAAAATCAGGACAAGAAACAACCAGTTCCCAGAAGTGTGTGACTTTGCCACACTTTCATATACAATACATACAAAACTTGATGAGCTACATACAGCTGGATCACAAGATCACAGGCTCATAGGGTGTTAGGGGTTGGAAAGGACCTCTGGAGACCTTCCAGTCCAAGCCCCCTGACAGAGCAGGACCAGAGAATCCAGCACAGGTCGCACAGGAACACATCCAGAAGGGCTGGAAAGGCTCCAGAGAAGGAGACTCCACAACCTCTCTGGGCAGCCTGCTCCAGGGCTCTGGCACCCTCACAATGAAGAAGTTCTTCCTCATGTTTGAGGAGGAAGCTCCTGTGCTGGAGTTTCCATCCATTGCCCCTTGTCCTGTCACAGGGCACAAGTGAGCAGAGGCTGTCCCTGTCCCTTCCTTCCTGACCCCAGCCCTCAGCTATTGATAGACATTGATCAGATCCCCTCTCAGCCTTCTCCTCTCCAGACTAAACAGCCCCAGGGCTCTCAGCCTCTCCCCCCCAGGCAGTGCTGCAGTCCCTTCAGCATCCTTGTAGCCCTCCCCTGGACTCTCTCCAGCAGATCCCTGTCCCTCCTGACCTGGGGAGCCCAGACCTGGATGCAATGTTCTAGTTCTCATTTCAGAAGCAAGCAGTAGCTCAGGGGGTGTGCTGGTTCTGTGGGTCACCTCTGCTTACACCCAGCTGCTGTAACAGAGGTCACCTGGCTAGCTAACAGCAGCCAACAGCTTCCTCAGGTCACTGCAGACTGCACCATCACTGCCAGCAGGTGAGTAGACCTGGCCAAGACTACTAGGGAAAAATAGCTTGCAGAAGACAAAGGTTCTCTGTCTGTAACCCCCCACATCCTCATCCTACAGAAGGGATGAAAATCAGCCTTGTCCTGGTGATTGCATCCTCAGTGCATCCTGAATCTTTGCCAGGCTGGACTCCCAGCAAGCTTTGTCTAAGCAGTTTCCCTGCACTGCCCTAGGAGGGCCTAGCTGTCCCCAGGTGCTAAGCCTGCATCAGCTGCTCCATTGCCCTCTGGCCTGACTTGTACTTTCACCTCTTGTTGCTTTTGTTGGGGAGGGTTAATTCCTTTTTCTCTTTATACTAGTACCACATAGGTGGCACATCCCCACGCCTTCAACAACCACCTTACTCTCAAACTTCTTTCCCAGCTTAGCTCTGGGTCACAGAGGATGACTCCAGAGGGTGGTGATGTCCCACAGTGTTCCCAAAGGATCCCTAAGCCTTTTGGATGCTCTCTTGCAGAGAGCACTCTCTGATGGTTTATTTCAACCAGATCAACACCTCTGAAGTAGCAGACAAGCATTCAGGTGGTTTGGTTTTTTTTCCCCATCCTGCTGCCCTGGCAGGCACAGCAATGTTGTGAGTGTTTCCCCAGAAGGGTGGTTAGGGAAAGTCCAATTTCTGACAGTTCTGTCCCTTGCATGAGGTCTCAGGGACTGCCACGGGTTTGCAGCCCATGGGCTGAGAAATGCAGTCCTGCCCTGGCTGCATGGGCAAAGGTGCAGCATGGTGGCCTGCCAATGGAGCCACCATCTGTGCCACCTCCATCCATCACAGTCCTACACTGCTCTCCAGCAGTGGTGGAGGATCAGGAACCCAGTGGTACAGACTTTTCCAGGTTACCCTTCCCTGTTCTGGTGGAAGGGAACACTGCCTGCACCTCATGGCTGCCTTTTCCCTCTTTTGTCAGCATTTCAAGCAGCTGGTGGAAGAGCTGCAGGCAAAAGGAGTGGGGACTGTGAACAAGGCTTTGACAGAGTCCTTCAAAATCCTGAGAGAGGTAAGAATGTTGGTGCTGATCCTTGCACTGGGCACAGGTGTCCCTGCCCACCCTCACTTTATTCCCTTATGTCCAATGACAACACACCCTCATGGTGCTGCAGGGGGGAGGTGGTATGACCACAGGCTTACAGGGTGTTAGGGGGTGGGACCTCAGGAGATCTTCCAGTCCAACCCTGCCAGAGCAGGACCATAGAATCCAGCACAGGGCACACAGGAACACATCCAGACAGGGATGGAAAGGCTGCAGAAGGGACTCCACAACCCTCACAGTGAAGCAGTTTTTCCTCATGTTGAGGTGGAACCTCCTGTGCTGCAGCTCACATCCACTGCTCCTTGTCCTACCCCAGGGAGCAAGTGAGCAGAGCCTGTCCCCTCCCTGCTGCCCTCAGATGTTGATAAACATTTATGAAATCCCCTCTCAGTCTTCTCCTCTCCAGACTAAAAAGCTTATCCCATGAACCCCAAAACTGCAACAAGCAGTGTGCAGATGTGACCCAGCTTTTGGGGAAGGTTTGGCTTGTGCATGATGCCCCCAGTCCAACAAGGCTGTGGCCTCATGAGCTTTTCCATCATGAGTCCCCAAAGTGGGCATTGCCCAGGCACCTTGGGTATAAATGGTGGCAATAAAGTACAACTGGTCAGCTGAAGGCAACAGCCCTGGTCATGAGTGCTATTATTACTGAACCTTGGTAAGCAGATGATGATGAAGACATGAAAGATTACTCTGAGGCTTCAGATTTATTTCAGTGTCAGTACCATAGCCTGGGGAAGAAATCAGAGGTACAGGAGAATTAATCAATCTGCTGATCTCCTGTGATGAGAGTCACAAGAGATTCATTGCCTCATGCAAACAGTTGGGCCTTCAGTAGCCTGAAGGTAAACATACAATTCAAGCCTCTTTCTTGTGGAATGGTAGCAAAAAAAGGACTAGGACCAGCTGGACACCCCCCCACACACAGCCCTCCTCATGGCACTGTCTATAGTGGGGTTGGGCTCAAGATGCCAATGCCTTTGATGCTGGTGGCCACAAGGATGGCATTGATCACAGAATCACAGTACAGTAGAGGTTGGAAGGGACCTCCAGAGATCATCCAGTCCAACCCCCTGCCAGAGCAGCATCACCCAGGGCAGTCTGCACAGGAATGCATCCAGGGGGGTTTGGAAAGGCTCCAGAGAAGGAGACTCCACAACCTCTCTGGGCAGCCTGCTCCAGGGCTCTGGCACCCCCCACCAAAGAA
Source organism: Colaptes auratus (assembly GCA_015227895.2). Taxonomy (NCBI): domain Eukaryota; kingdom Metazoa; phylum Chordata; class Aves; order Piciformes; family Picidae; genus Colaptes; species Colaptes auratus. The sequence goes on from CM037634.1 coordinate 2,335,430, forward strand.
GTTTCTCCTCATGTTGAGCTGAAACCTTCTCTCTTCAAGTTTGGATCCATTGTCTTATTACTGTGCACCACTGAGAAGAGCTTGGCCCCCTCCACTTGACACCCAGCCGTCAGATATTGATAGACATTGATCAGACCCTCTCAGCCTTCTCTTCTCCAGACTAAACAGCCCAGGGCTCTCAGTCTCTCTTCACAGGGCAGATGCTCAAGTCCCCTAAGCGTCCTTCTGGCTCTCTGTTGGACTCTCTCCAGCAGCTCTCTGTCTCTCTTGAACTGGGGAGCCCAAAACTGGACACAGTATTGCAGGTGTGGTCTCAGCAGGGCAGAGCAGAGGGAGAAGAACCTCCCTAGCCCTGCTGGCCACACTGTTTTTGCTGCAGCCCAGGACCCCCTTGGCCACCAGGGCACATTGCTGTCCCATGCAGAACTTGCTTACTTTACAAGCTGGAAGTTCAAGTTTCTTGGCTGTGGTAATGCTCCTCCTAATTTATGCCCATGAGACCATTTGAACCTGGGGATGGTGGTAGCTAAGCTGATTTAAGAGAAGCACAGTGGTCTTAATGGCAACCTGAAAAGAGTGTGGTGTAGCTTTGGTGCTGCAGCACAGGCTGGCAGCACTCCTAGTAGTAGTGGTCCAACATCTTTGGAGGAAGGTAGTTACTGAGCTGACCAGGGAGGAAGTAATGATGTCAACCTAGAACAATGACAGGGACCAGATGCCTGATTCTTTATCTACATCCATCCTTGCACTTTATGACTAAATTATCTTTAAAACCAAAGACCCACAGCCTGTGTAAGCCTGGGTTTATATACTCTGATTCATACCTTTTTCCCCCCAGAAGAAAGATGATTTCTTAATAACCAGTGTAGCCACGGGCTGTGTGCAGTGACAAGAGGTGAAAGAAGCCAAGTGCAGTACAACTGCAGAGTCTGGCAAGCAGCACAGCTTTGAAGGTCTCAGTGGAGAATAGTGGAGCAGAACCCTGGAAAAGCCTTCTTGCACCAGGGGAAATAGCAACTGACCACACAGCCATAGAACCAATAAGGGTGGAAATCATCAAGTATCACAGTATTGCTAAGGTTGAAGAGCCTCAAGATCATAAAGTCCAACCTGTCACCACAGACCTCATGACTAGACCATGGCACCAAGTGAAAGGACATTGCTCCCCAGAGAGAACACTCCTGCCCACTGCAGGCTTGAACTCACGACCTTCCCAGTAAGAGTCTTAGATGCTACCAACTGAGCCACATGATCCAACACCTCCTGACTACAAAACCATGGCCCCAAGTGCCACATCCAATCCCTTTCTGAACACCTCCAGGGATGGTGACTCCACCACCTCCCTGGGCAGCACATCCCAATGGCCAATTCCTCTTGCTGGGAAGAACTTTCTCCTCACCTCCAGCCTAAACTTCCCCTGGCACAGCTTGAGACTGTGTCCTCTTGTTCTGGTGCTGCTTGCCTGAAGAAGAGACTAACCCCCACCTGGCTACACCTCCCTTCAGGGAGTTGGAGAGAGCAATGAGTCTCCCCTGAGCCTCCTCTTCTCCAGGCTAAGCAACCCCAGCTCCCTCAGCCTCTCCTCACAGGGCTGTGCTCCAGACCCCCCCCAGCCTCGTTGCCCTTCTCTGGACACCTTCAAGTGTCTCAATGTCCTTCTTGACGAGGGCCCAGAACTGGCCACAGGACTCAAGGTGTGGCCTAAGCAGTGCTGAGTACAGGGCAGAATGACTTCCTGCTCCTGCTGGCCACACTATTGCTGATGCAGGCCAGGATGCCATGGCCATATGGGCACTCTGCAGGCTCATGTTCAGCCTACTATCAACCAGTACCCCAGCTCCCTCTCTGCCTGGCTGCTCTCAGCCACTCTGCCCCCAGCCTGTAGCTCTGCATGGGGTTGTTTGTGGCCAAAGTGCACTATCCAGCACTTGGACTTGTTGAATGCCATCCTGTTGGACTCTGCCCATCTGTCCAGCTTGTCAAAGTCCCTCTGGAGAGCCTTTCTACCCTCTCACAGATCTACACCTGCTCCCAACTTGGTGTTGGGAGGCAAAGGCACAGACACCAGAACTGCTCTGGCTCCGTTAACGATGAGACCTCACAGCTCCTACTGGCAGGCATTGGCTCACTCGCTAGATCAGGCAAGCCTCAGGCCTGCAGGAGGCAGCACCTTTCTGAAACCCTCCACACTTTGGGCCAGGCATGCCCTGGCAAACAGAAGGTATGTGCTGGAAACAGCTGCAGCAGAAAAAACCTCCCTTCTCTGGCATAAGTGGATCAAAACTTCCTCCAGAGGGTGATGTCCATGCAGCCCAGTGGTCTAACATAATAGAGAAGAAACTCTTTGACAGGTAAAAAAACATCTTTCCTATTGGCATCAAAAATACAGTCCACAGCTTAAGCAGTCATCACTTACCTTGATCCTTGCTGATCTCCTTGGCTAAGGAGCTAAAAATTCTCTGAGATTACTCTTAGTACAGCACCAGTGGTGATAAAACTGCTGTTATTCATGCACCAGGTGAGTGCTGCTTCCCTGCTGCCTGTTGTTATCATCACAGAATGGGCTGGGTGGAAGGGACCTCCAAAGCTCACCCAGTCCAACCCCTCTGCACTCAGCAGGGACATCCTCCACTAGATCAGGTTGCCAGAGCCCTGTCCAGCCTCACCTTGAATACCTCTAGGGATGGGGCCCCAACACCTCCCTGGGCAGCCTGTGCCATGTTCCACCACCTCATGGTGCAGATCTTGTTCCTAACATCCAATCCCAATCTGCTCTTCTCTAGTTGAAGCCATTGCCCCTGGTCTGTCCCTGCAGGCCTTTGTAAACAGTCTCTCTCCAGCCTTCCTGTAGCCCCCTTCAGGTACTGGCAGGCTGCTGTTAGGTCTCCCTGGAGCTTCTCTTCCCCAGCTCCCTCAGCCTGTCCTTGTAGCAGAGCTGCTCCACCCCTTGATCAGTTTCGTGGTGCTCCTCTGGACCTGCTCCATCAGGTCCATGTCCTTCATCTCAGACCTGGAGAGAAAGCAACTGCATTTGAGAATCTTTCCTTTGGGCATATGCACACAAGGAAAGGTGGCTGTTGTCTCAGTGACTGCTGCTGTAGTGCTTCTCTGAAGCTTACACTGCTGTCCATGGAGCAGGAGTTCAGAAACAGTGAATTGTCAAAGAAGATGTGAGACAGGGCTATAAACCTCTCCCACACAGCTTTCCTTTCCTGCTAACACTGCCTGCAGCTTTCTTGCAATGCATCACTCAGTGCAGCATGGACCACAATTGTCTCCTCCTTAAGCACAATGGGACCTCAGTCCAAGGTCACTGCAGCCTTCAGCTGGACCCTTGTTCACCAACAGCTGTGGGACTGCTGCCTGTTCAGCACAAGTCCTGCAAGACCTTCTGTAAGCCACTTTGCAGCTTCATCTCAGGATTTCTGTCTGCCTGGTGACTTCAGAAGGACAGAGATTGTGTCTCAGTGCACAGGCAGCAGTGGCAGAGGCACATACATAGGCATGGACACGTAGAAACAGACCTGTTGTCCTGCAGCAGCCTCCCTCATGTGCCTTGATAGCACCAGCAGGAGGATCCTGGGGCTCTGCAAGCACAGAATCACAGAAATGTTCAGGTTTGAAAAGCCCCTCAGGATCACCAAGTCCAACCCAGAACCCTACTCCACAAAGTTCATCCCTAAACCATAGCCCCAAGCACCACAGCCAACCACCTCGAAGCACATCCAGGCTTCGGGCTCCACCACCTCCCTGGGCAGCACATTCCAAGGCCTGAGCACTCTTGATGGGAACTAATTCTCCTACTCTCCAGTCTGACCTGCCCTGCTGCAGCTTGAGGCTGTTCCTCTGTTCTATCACTAATTCCTGGGAGAAGAGACCAGCACCAACCTCTTCACAACCTCCTCTCAGGGAGCTGTAGAGAGCCAGGAGGTCTCCCCTCACCTCCTCCTTTCCACACAGAGTGGCACAGCTTAAGGCAAAGGATACCACCTGCTGCGTGCTCAGAGCCTTTAAGGACTCTGAAATCTCTCTTAGAGCCTCTTAGATCTGTATTAGTGACAGGGAGGGAAGTGTTTTCATCAGTGAGCCCTGAAACGAATCTGTGCTGCTGTAGTTCTAGAGGTGGAGAAGAGAGAGCCTTGGTGGAGTTTGCCACCTCTCTCCGTCGGACAAGATTGACATTCAGAGCTTGCAGCCATGGCTGTCCCTCACAGCCCATCCTGTTGTTGTTCACCACAGCACAGGCAAGAGAATGAGAAGGAAAATTGCTACTCTCCCTGCTGAAAGCAGCTGGGCTGATGGCAACAGACAAGCAGCAATAATATCTGTAATGAAAGGGCCTGCAACATCTCCCTGGTAATTTTCCTCAGCCCAATTGCTCACAGAATTAATAGCCCAGCAGAGCCCTACTCGATGAGGTATGAGGAGCAGAGAGGGTTGAAGAGCAGGGCTCTCTCCCCGCCACACCGTTACCTCCGGGCTGCACAGGGACTATTTTAAGCCGTGACGCAATTTGCACAACAGTTTCAGGAGCAGAGTTAGCCAGAGCCTCCCCTGCCCCTCTCTCCTCCATGCTCAATAAACCACTTAAACTCCACTTAGCCACACACCAAGTGGTTTTCAATAAATATGCATCCAGGGAAACCATTGTTTTAACACTCACTTACAAAGTGCTTTGGAGTTACAGAATCACAGAACTGTCAGGGTGGGAAGGGACCTCAAGGATCAACCAGTTCCACCCCCTGCCATGGCCAGGGACACCTCACACTGCAGCAGGTTACTCACAGCCACATCCAGCCTGGCTGCAACACCTCCAGGGTGAGGCTTCCACCACCTCCCTGGCAACCTGTGCCAGGCTCTCACCTCCCTCACGGGAACAACTTCTTCTGACATCCAATCTGAATCTCCCCTCTTCTAGCTTGGATCCATTCCCCTAGTCCTGTCACTGCCTGACACTTTAAAAAGTCCCTCCCCAGCTTCCTTGTAGCCCCCTTCAGACACTGGAAGCCACAAGAAGGTCTCCTCGGAGCCTTCTCTTCTCCAGACTGAACAGCCCCGACTCTCTCACGGTTCTGACAGGAGGGTTGCTCCTCTGGTCATTCTCAGCATCGAGTGCTGCCTTTTGAGCTCTCTTCTTGTTTAGCAGGCTTTAGTCTATCTCACTGCTGTCTCCTCTAGTTTCAAGGAGCTTCCCCTCTTGCCCATTTCCCATAGGGTTCATACACTTTGTTCTGAGTGCCGCTCAGCTCATGGCTGTTTCCAGGCTGCTGCCTTGGCTGACGCTCTCCTCCCGGCAGCGTGGAAGCGCCGCACTGAGAGCTATCAAGCGCTAAGCAGAGCGGAATAATTACCTTCGGTGTTTTACACCCCGCAGTCCTCTCGGCACAACCTGAGACAATGGCTACGTTCCCTCAGACACTGTCATGTTAATTCTCTTCTCCCAGGCAACCAGCAGCAGAGGACACAGTCTCAAGCTGTGCAGGGGAAAGTTTAGGCTGATCTTAGAAAGAAGTTCGGCACAGAGAGATTGGCCTTTGGAATGTGCTGCCCGGGGAGGGGGTGTGGAGAGTGTGTCCCTGGAGGTGTTTAAGAAAAGCCTGGATGAGGCACTCAGTGCCATGGTCTGGTTGATTAGTTAGGGTTTGGTGATTGGTGGGACCTGGTGATCTTGGAGGTCTCTTCCAAACCTGGTTGATTCTGTGATTCCTAGCC
>CM037634.1:2341641-2382600 GCA_015227895.2 Colaptes auratus
GGCCTTGGAGAAGTCTAACCCCTGCTTTCCCTCTCAATTTCTCTCTCACTCTGGGGACAAGGGGGTTGGGGGGGGCAGTAGAACAGCTTCCCTGGTCTCTGGCCAGGGGGTTTCCTGTTGTTTGCTAATGTAAATATATCTGTAAATATTGTAACTCCTGGATGTGCGGACCTATTCTTTGATTCCATCCTAGAGTGTAGTCTGCTTGTGAACACAGCTCATTTGCTTCTGACTGAGTGGTCTGGCAGATTAATGCTGGGGGGGGGAACTTCAACCCAGCACAGGGTTGTTGTGGTTGGTTGTGCAGAAAGATCAGGGGTTCCTGTGCAGTCTGCACATGCTGCAAACAGGAGCGCAATACAAATTACATTCCAGCAGGAACCTGACTCATCAGCTTCCAGCAGTGCTGCTCAGCAAAGAGACAAAACAAACCAACCAACCCCACCTCTGAACCTGTGAATAGCTTTTGTGCCACTATGTGCTCTCTGCTATTATTTGCTGTGGGTTCAGGTTTTGTGTATTATCCAGCACCCTCAGATCCTGGGGTGTGAGCACTCTGTGTATTTCCTAGCAGAAGCCAGGGGCACTCAGTGCTCCAGCTCTCAAGCCTTGTGCATGCAGGCACCAGGGCAGGATGCTTTCAGAGCACTGCACCACATCTTTACTATCCACTTACGACCTGTCATCCATTCCCTTCCAACAAATGCAGCTTGCAAAAAGACTGCAGATATAAAAAGCCTTTAAAGCATCATAAACACCATGGAGAGCACTGCTCTAAATTCCTTGATTCACAGAGCCACAGAATCATCCAGGCAGGAAATGCCCTCTGAGACCATCCCTCGCAGCCATTTTGCCACTCCAAGGCTGTCACTGCACCATGATCCCAGGCACCACATCCAGATGGCTTTTAGACACCTCCAGGGTGGTGACTCCACCACCTCCCTGGGCAGCTGTGCCAGTGCCTCACAATGCTTCCTGTGAAAAAGTTCTCCTAATGTCCACCCTAAGCCTGCCCTGGCACAGCTTGGGGCCATTCCCTCTCATTCTGTCATGAGTTACTTGTGAGAGAGCCCAGGCCTACTGCTCTGCAGCTCCTTTCAGGCAGCTGTAGAGAGTAATGAGGTCTCCCCTCAGCCTCCTTTTTTGCAGGACTAAAGAGCCCCAGCTCCCTCAGCTGTTCCTCTCAGTTGCTCTCCAGCCCCTCACCAGCTCAGTGCCCTTCTCTGTCCCGGCCCCAGCCCCTCGATGTCCTTCCTGTGCTGCGGTGCCCAGAGCTGAGCACAGCACAGGAGGTGCAGCCTCACCAGTGCTGAGTGCAGGGGGACAATCCCCTCCCTGCTCCTGCTGGACAGACTACTGCTGACACAGCCCAGGATGCTGTTTTCCTCTGAAAGCTACTTACAACCTTCTTTCTTCAGCACCTACATTTCCTGCAAACACAGGAAGGGAGCAGTTCAGGCCCTAGGGCAGGCAGCAGTGTTGGATTACAGCATCTTCTTCACTCCTTGGAGCAGCACTGCAGAAACAGGCTGATTACCAGGGAAGTCTGTCCACCATCTGGCACAGATTCTGGTTTCCCGCGGTAAGTGTGCTCCACTGCAACAGTGACTGTGAAAGAGAGCAGCCAGACTGACAATTGCCAGTCTTGGTTAAAAATGACATCAAAAGCCGGGGTGTGAGGCAACACCCAAAGCAAGCCACCCAACTGTCCTTAAACATTGCCACTATGGAGGACAGGCCTGGTAAGGGTTTGCAGCTGCACTGGTAGACTGCCACCTTCCAGCAACAACTGCAGAACAGGAATACTCCAGACTCACCTAGGGATTTCAACAGCAGTAGGCAGAACTGCCATCAAATGGCTCCTCTCCTTCACCACGAACTCTCACACATCCGGGGCACCGACTAGCTCTCCCAGGAACATTCCAGGCAAAGCCAGAGCATGTCTCCTGCCTCCCACCTACATAAGAGCAGCAGAGCAGCTGGCAAGGGAGTATAGGAAGCACCCCCACAAAACAACGACAGCGTTTAGCTTGCCTGCTGCTGGTGCCACTGCAGACACACAGAGACTGCCAAGCCAGCCTCCAGCTGCAGGAGGGGAAGAGTTAAACGACAAAGAGAATGTGGTACTCGGCTCACACCCCACTAAAATCCAAGCTGTTTCTCCAGTGCTGAATCTGGATGTGTGAGAGCTCCACTGCTATTATCAGAGGAGCAGCAGCAACCAGCTCACTGCTCTGGAGAGCCAGGCGTGCAGTGCCTGCTGCTGGGCAGGGCGCTGGGCACAGGCTGCGGCAGCAGGGAACTGAGACCGAGGCAGCACTTCCATCTGCTGGCACACGCTCCAGCCAGCACAAGCAGATGTCAGGCTGGCTGCTGATAGCAACCTCTCGCACCTGGCTGTTCAGAGGGTGGTTGCTCTCCCCCCAAAGTTAACCCCACAGTAGCCACCTGGCACTTGCCTTTAAATGACTTTTATCAGGGGTGATATAGGGAGCACTAAAAGTCGGCCTCTGAAACCCTCCAATCAAGACACACAGTCCCATCAGGGATGAAAGCTGTTCACTGCAGCAGGGCTTGTGTGCAGAGGGCACTCAGAGCCTGTCTCCTCGCAAACACTGCTGGGTTTCAGTAAATCCCTGCTACTTTCACTGCCTTTACCCTGCCGATTAGTCTTCATGGTAGTGAGACCTCTCCTTACAGGAAGCTCAGTGCTCTCTGCTTGCTCTGTTTGCAGCTGTCCTGTGCATTTTCACTCCCCAAAGCGAGTGTGACTACAATTTTGATAAGGGCTGCATTGATGACCTCTCCTCACTGCCTTGGTTCTCCAAGCAGAGCTCCTCTTTGGTTCAGGCTGGCTGACCAGACATATTCGTAAGGACTGCAGCTGCAAATGAGCTGAAGTAGTTCTCTGCCTTTCATCTAATGGAGGAAGCCTCAGACCTTGCTTGCCAGACCACAGAGCTGAGCTTCTTAGAGGGCACTTGAGAGTGACTTCAGGAATGATTTTAAGAAACTTCTCCCACCCTTTAAATGCTTTTCATTTCTGACATACAAAATGACTGCTGATGTACAGCAGCTCCCTCAGCCACTCACTGGTTAGAAGTATGCCACACATACCTAGAGCAGACAGCAAAGGCAGGTCTGACAAGCAGGGGATGAGCAGCTGAATGCTTTTGCCTTTACTGTGCTACAACCGTGTTGAGTTTCTTCCAATAACTGCTATTAAAGCAAGCCAAGATGAAAGCAGCAGCTATCCTTGGGCAGCTACCTAGCAGACAGCCTAGTGTGGAATGACAAAGCTCATTTGTTTCTCCTAATCAGATGCCCCTCTTGATGCTCATTTGTGCACAAGAGAGTACAAAGCATCATGCAGCACAGACTCACAGGATGTTAGGGGCTGGAAGGGACCTCTGGAGAACAAGTCCAAGCTCCCTGCCAGAGCAGGACCATAGAATCCAGCACAGGTCACACAGGAACACATCCAGACAGGGATGGAAAGGCTCCAGAGAAGGCGGACTCCAAACCTCTCTGGGCAGCCTGCTCCAGTGCTCTGGGACCCTTAAAGTGAAGAAGTTCTTTCTCATTTTGTGGTGGAACCTCCTGTGCTGGAGTTTCCATCCAGTGCCCCTTGTCCCAGGGCACAAGTGAGCAGAGGCTGTCCCTTCCTTCCTGACCCCCAGCCCTCAGCTATTGACAGACATTGATTAGATCCCCTCTCAGTCTTCTCCTCTCCAGACTAAACAGCCCCAGGGCTCTCAGCCTCTCCTCCCCAGGCAGTGCTGCAGTCCTTTCAGCATCCTTGTAGCCCTCCTTGGACTCTCTCCAGCAGATCTCTATCCCTCTTGAACTGGGGAGCCCAGAACTAGATGCAGTATTCCAGGTGTAGCCTCACCAGGGCAGAGTAGAGGGGGAGGAGAACCTCCCTGGATCTGCTGGACACACTCTTCTTAATGCACCCCAGGATCCCATTGGCCTTCTTGGCCACAGGGCACATTGCTGTCCCATACAGAACTTGCTGTCCACCAGCACTCCCAGGTCTTCTCTTTCAACCAGAGCAGGTGGAATTGGATCTGCTGCGTGGGACTGTCACAGCTGCCTACAGCCCATGTGGAGTTTAGGTGTGAGCAGCACTTGGAGCAGCTTGGTTCTGCATTTATTTTCCATGCGCCTTGCCAAACAGCAATTCCAGCAGGTTGGGCTTGTGGGGTTGGTGGTTTTGCTTTCTTTCTTTGCTTTCTTTCTTGCTTGTTCTTGTTGTACCCCAAGGAGAGGCAAAGCCCAGGAATGTCTCTGTGGAAGATTTCCTCGATGGGTCGTGATGAGCCCTTCTGCATGCCATGGGGTTCAATGACAAGGAGGAAATGAGGACAGGAGCAAGTACAGGGCAGGTAACCTCACTGTGGTCCCTGGGAAGATCACAAAACAAATCCTCCTCAAAGACACATCCAAGTCCCTGAGGGATAAGGTGACTGGCAATACCCCTACCACCTTAGCCCAGTCTGGTTGCCTTCTGCCATGAGCCATGGGCAAGGGGAGCACAGCAGAAACACTCTGACAGTGTGGATGGACAGCCTATACTGGGGGTGGAAGCCAGGGTGGATTGCTGTGCTCAGACTTCAGTAGTTAACAGCTTGAGATCCAGCTGGGCAGCTGCAAGTGGAGTACCTCAGGGGCTATGGCTGGTTTACCCACCTGGGTTGTGTGGATAGAGCTTGCTCAGGTTGACCAAACTGAATGCTGGTGGAGGACAGGAGTGGGGCTACCCAAAACTTGGGAGGAGGTCTCCCATTCAAGTTGGGTCTTGACTGGCTGTAGTGATGTTCTGATGGAAATTTTAAGTTCATCTGCTCTGCATCTGAGAAAAAAAAATTAAACCAAGGACCTGTGGCTAACAGGTAAAGGCCAATCCTGTACCCGGCCTGGACAGTACAAACATGGTCAGCAGGCTAAGTTACTATTCTTACCCTGTGTTCAACACTTGCAAGCTGCATCTGGAGGAACATATCCAGTTCTGGGTGTTCCTGTACAAAAACAAGCACTGGCAAACCTGCAAGGAGTCCAGCTGAGGGCCACCAAGATTGTCAGGAGGCTGCAGCTCATGATATGGCTCAAGGGAGGCTAAGCTGGGTTAGTTCAGCTCAGAAATTAAGGCTGCAGAACCTGCAGTTCTCAGCTCTATTGGATAGCTGCAGAAAATACAGAGCCAGAGCAGGAGGCAAGCTACAGCAAGTGAATGCCTGACTCTACGTAAGACAAAAGCTTGCACTGAGGATGCCACAAATCCAGAACAGGAAACCAGAGGCTGTCAAATGCCAGTGCCTGGCAATGCTCAAAATTCATTTGGACACCACCCTGCCTAAGCGGCTGCTTTCAAAGTTAGCCCAGGTGATCCAGAGGACTTTCAGAAGTCTGACAAACTTAAATTACTCTGAAAAGAAAACCCAAAAAAACCCCAAACCCCCCAACAATGCTGCACAGGCATTCAGCCCCAGATCAGCTGTTGAAAGCACAAACATTACAAATAATGGTTCTGAAGGTCAGGAGTGACCTTTATATCTCTGTGCAAGTAAAGCTGCCCAGGTCCAGGCCCTGTTTCTTACAAGGCATGGGTTGGATATGATGCACAACTCACCTCTGGCCACTTTTAATTTCTCACACACCCAGGAATTTCTTTGACTTTTGCCAGACATAAGAAAGAAAACCAACCAGCAGGCAGGGTCCTTTGTAGAACACAGCATGAAGGCAGGCAGGCAGCTCTCTAAAGACACAAATAGGATCCTGCATATTCGGAGATGTTGCTCCCAAAGCTGGAGAGCTGTTTCCTACAGCGGCAGCAGACCTTACAGGATTTGCTTAGCTGCATTTTGCTTTGCTTCCTTGTGTGAGGTTATATAAAGTGAAACCCCCAAAGATCTGGAGACAACAGCGCAGGTGCAGCTTCAGCTTTTTCAACCACTATACAGACTTTGCCAAAAGTTAACATTTATTCATAAGTTCATACTCTCAGCAATCCTTCAACAGGAGTTATGCTCTTAAAAAGTAAGCTTAAACAATAAGATGTAAAGCTAATAATGGCCTTCAGTTCAGGAACACCTGACCCAAGAGCAGGCGAGACTTCTGCAACTGGGAAAGGTGTGGCAGTGCCTTTCCACAGCGTCACATCACACAACCACTGAATGGGAGGGGCTGGAAGGAACCCCAAAGGCTTGTCCAGTCCAACCCCCTACCACAGCAGAAGCACCTGGAGCAGATCACACAGGAACACATCCAGGAGGATCTTGAGTATCTCCAGAGGGGGAGACTCCACAACCCCCTGGGCAGCCTGTTCCAGGGCTCTGTCACCCTCATAGGGAAAAATTCTTCCTCCTGTTTCCATGGAACTTCCTATGCCTCAATTTCCACCACTGCCCCTTGTGCTGTCCTTGGGCATCACCCAGCAGAGCCTGGCTCCAGCCTCTGGGCACTCACCCTGCACATCTTTATCAACAGCAATGAGGCCACCCTCAGGCTCCTCTTCTCCAGGCTAAAGGAAGAGCTACTATAAAGGGGACCTTCTACACACCATTCACCCATTTCTTCCTGCTGATGACTCTTCTCTGTGCTTGTTCCAAGCAGAATGATTGACCATTGCATCATACAGCTGGTTTGTCTCCTTCTTGTAGTGCTGTTAAGGTTCTTCATCACTCCCTCCACTCACCCAGGGATGTTTGGTGCCCATTTACTGACAGATTTCTTTCCCAGGTGATGGTAATGACACATCATAATGACTCGATGGAGGAGTGCTCAAGAGGATCTCTCAGTGGCTAAGAGGCCATGCTAACCAGTTTCCCTGCTGTCATGGGTTCTAGGAGTCAGGAAGGAACACAGCACACTGGGGTTCTTTAAGAAACCTTGTACTATTCTACTTCCAGCAGGATGAGAACACCTGTAGTAGGTAGGTCTACCCACGCCACACAGGGGAACATTATGCAGTACCATCAGGTTACAGCTGGTGGGAAGGAACATGTGTTTAAACCAGTTTGCCAGAAGTAAGCATACATCTGAGGAGGGAAATGTAGGTGGAGGCACAAGGAGGGGAGGTCCAGCTCGAGCACAGACACCTTCATAAATAAGGAAAAAAATAATACTCTGAAGTTTGCTCCGGGGCCCCTTCAGCCACACGCTTTAACCACAGCTTGCTTTGACACCACATCAGTCTTAGGAGCAGAAAACTAAAGTCTGTGCCCAATCTGCATTCAAGGCTCCCAAGACCCTTCTTCTGCCCTCCATCTCAGTTCTTTTTCTTTTGCCCCTCTTCCTCTTCCCAGGTAGCAGGCACAAAGAAAGCAGATAAAGTTCAGCTACCCGAGCCAAGTGGGTTTGGGTGGATAATCCTGCCAGATAAATGAGCTTCCAAATACTAGAGAACGAGAGAAGGGACACAGAACAGTCAAGACAGAACACTTTGGTTTTGTCAATATTTCTTTTAAATCCCAAACCAGCTCCTAGTACGACTGGACACTACTTACAACACTCCTAGGACTGCAGAAGAATGGAAACACAATAGGGAGCGAGTGGAGAGGGGGACGAGACAGCCCAGGGGCTGGCTTCAGACATCCACATACACAAAGCCAGCAGCCACGGGAGTCATTAAGGCCCAGATGCCCACTAACAGGAACAAACCTAAACACAAAGGTAGCACATGAAATGTATTACCTATTGAAACACAGGCAGCTGGTCAAGCTAGAATGGGGAAGGTAACTGCTAATTCCTTGTACTACAAGGAAGGAATGGAGTAAAAAAAAACCAAGCCCGGGGCAGGTTTTTGCTTTGTGAACCTCTGTCTGTGCTGCTGGGTTAACAGTGGTAAGTATAAAAAACTCAAAGAAAAAAAAATATTATTTATAGAACAAGTCAGTAGTCTGAGACATTTAGAAAAAAGTAAAAACAAGTCCTTTTTAAAAACGGATTTACTAAAACAACTGTCACCCAGGATGACCCAAGCCCTCTGGGTCCCTGGCAGGGCAGAGCCAGGGCCACCTTCAGACGAGACCTGCTGCAAGTGTACGTAGGTACAGCTGCAGCAAGGCGGCAGGGAGGGTGCTTGCACTGCCAACAGCAGCTCCAGACTGTCTGCTGGTGGTTATGGGAATAGTTGTGAGTGAAGCTTTTCACAGAAGCACATGTCAGTGTAACCTCTGAGGTAAGTAGGCTGTCTTCTTTCCCTCCCATCCCCGTGTACAGATCACAGAAGCTGCTGCCCTGGGCACTGTACCTCCTCGCTGGCTCCATTTACATGTAGGAGTGCAGAACCCTAAGGAAAGCCTAGAAGAGGAGAGAGCAGCCCTATGGAAAGGGAAGCGCTCTGCTCTTCCCCAGCTCTGGGTTAGCTAGATGTTACCAGCGTGTTCTGGCCCTCAACTGAGGACAGGAGACCAGCTGTTCCCCACCTAAGGGGAGCATTTCGATGAGTGGAGTGGAGTGGGGTTTGTGTTTTGGTAACCAGAGCCTCTGCTGGTTGGAGACCATGAGTCCTCTGCCCTAGCTAAGAAAGAGAAATGAAAGAGAATTCATCCACTTGCTCCATCCTTGTAGCATAGTGTTAGCTGCCTGGACGTGGAGGCAACTTCGCTCTCCGAAGACGCTGCCCTGCTCCCTGGGCTGGCTTGGGGAGGCAGAAGAGAACTTCCCAAGTCACCTGCTCAGGTAACCTGGCAGGCCACGAGGCTGCAGCCTCTTGCTACCAAGCACAGGCCAGCCCACTGCCAGCACGCACTCCTAACACCCTCAAGTGTCTAATCTAACAGTCTTCAGGAGCAGCAGCCACACTCAGAGCAGGGTGGGAAACACTGGCTGGAGCTCTGGCCGGGGGTGTCTGCATAGAGAGTCGGTAACGCTGCGCCCTGGCATCTCCACCGGATGAAGGCAGCCAGCTGCTTGGAAGGGACCAACTCTGCTGCAGGTCTGTATGTCCTTGGAAGTGAAGCTCAGTGGCTACATGAGCTTCAAACCCTCTCCTTCCATAGGGTTTCAGTGGTCCATTTACCAACAAGTTCCAGGCACCAGCAGTTGCTAACTGTCTCCTTCAGATCTTCCATGGGTAGTTTGTAGCTCAGTAAGAAGGAGTGGGTGGCGCATGAGCAGGGCTGCTCTGTCCCTGCAGGGGCTTCTTTGCACAGTTTATACAGATGTAATCTTCATTCTCTGCCATTTCTGGCGAGACCCCCACACAGACCTGATGGAACCACTCATCACAGCCACCGTCACACTGCACCCAGTCCACCTGCAAGAAATGAGCAGCACAGAGCACGTTACAAGCACAGACAGGCAAAGCTTCTGGAAGAAATCCCCTAGCAAACCACTTGGCACACTCACAACCAAGAGCTGAGGTCACAAACTGATGCCCTGCAGTGCTGGTTTTACAAGCTGCTTCAGTTGATAAGAACCACCACTCTTCAAACAGACCTTGCCTTTCTTGCATCCTGGACTACAAACAGTGCAAACACACACTGCTGCTGCTGAGCTCTCCTCAGATGAGACACAGCTATGCCAGAAAGCATTTAAGACAGCAGCATGGCCAGGGACACTCTCTCAGCATAGATCAAAGTGCACTTGGACAACTTCACACACCCATAAATGAGTTAACTGCCTCACAGAAGGGAGGGCAAAGTAATAGAGAAGAACCCTGGGGGGAGATAAAAGAGAGTTGAGATAAAAAGTTTTACTGAGTAAAATCAGTTAATAATAATACAAAGCACAACTACTCAAATAACAAAAAATACACAAGCACAGAGTCACAGAATGGTCTGCACTGGAAGGGACCTCCAAAGCTCCTCCAGTTCAACCCCCTCTGCACTCAGCAGGGGCATCCTCAATTAGATCAGGCTGCCTAGAGACCTGTCCAGCCTCCCTTTGAATGTTTCCAATCGCCTCAGCTTAGCCTATTTGCAGGGAAAAAGTGCAGCACAAAGCAGAAAAGCAGTGGCATCAAGCAGAAAAAGCAGGGAACTAGCCAACCCCAACCTGTCTCACCACCACTGCCACTGGAAAGAGCCAATACCCAAAACTTGGAACCCAAATCCAGCAACCAGAACAGGAAGCCTCCCATGCCACACTGAAAACTAAGCTCCAGCCAGCACCTTCATTTTTAAGCTGGCATGAGGCAGGACAGCCTTGAAAAACAGCAGCAAATTACAGTTCAAGCCAAGACATTTCAGAATCACAGAATTGTCACGGTTGGAAGGCACCACAAGGACCATCCAGTTCCAACCCCCCTGCCATGGGCAGGGACACCTCACACTGCAGCAGGTTGCTCACAGCCACATCCAGCCTGGCTGCAAAAACCTCCAGGGATGAGGCTTCCACCACCTCCCTGGGCAACCTCTTTCAGCATCTCACCACCCTCATGGGGAAGAACTCTCCTGACATCCAATCTGAATCTCCTCATTTCTAGTTTTGCTCCATCCCCCCAGTCCTATCCCTCCCTGACACCCTCAGAAGTCCCTCCCCAGCTATCTTGGAGCCCCCTTCAGATCCTGGAAGGCCACAAGGTCTCAGAGCTTTCTCTTTTCCAGACTGAACAACCCCAACTCCCTCAGTCTGTCCTCATAGCAGAGCAGCTCCAGCCCTCTGCTCATCCTTGTGGCCCTTCTCTGGACACCTTCCAGCACCTTCATATCCTTCCTGGAACAGAGGCTCCAGAACTGGACACACAGCTCCAGGTGTGGTCTCACCAGAGTGGAGCAGAGGGGGAGAATCCCCTCCCTGGCCCTGCTGGCCACACTTCTCTTGCTACAGCCCAGGCTCTGCTTGGCTCTCTGGTCTGTAAGTGCTCACTGCTGGCTCCTGTTGAGCTTCTCTTCCCCCAGCACTCCCAAGGCCTTTTCTTCAGGGCTGATCTCAAGCCAGTCCCTGCCCAGCCTGTATTGGTGCTGGTACAAATACACATCCCTTGGGACTGCAGTGTCCATGGGAGCTTTTGCAACTTCAGAATCACAGTGGGGAAAAGCAAGCACTTGATTACTGCTTTGGGCAGGAATAGTTTTCTATCAGGTACTAAGCTGGCCACCAAACACCAAAAAAAAACCCCAAAATCCCAAAAACCTCTAACCAAACCAAAGCCAAAACACCACATGAAACTGACCCTAAACTGTCAAAACATTCAAGATAAAGTATTTTGAAAATATGCATCAGTGGGCAGAAACTGAAACTGTAGGGCAAGGAACACAGATTCCACACTGCTACAGCTATCAAATTGTTACTGCTCTACTTTACCTCTTGCATGGCAACTGGACAGGCTCTGGGCAACCTGATCTAGTTGAGGATGTTCCTACTGACTGCAGAGGGGGTTAGACTGGATGAGCTTTGGAGGTCACTTCCAACCAGACCATTCTGTGATTCCATGATTCTTTAAAACATGAACTTAAATACACTCTCTGAAAATGAACTTCAAGGCACTCTCCTCCTCTTGCAATTTCATCTTCCATAAGGTGGTACTAAAAAGCTAATTATAATCTGAGAAGTAAAGAGACTGGTGGTATAAGACTGTCATCATTGAAGTCCCTGAGAGCAAGTTCTAACCTTTGCCTAAGGCTTCAAAACTACTCTTTGAAGTGTTCAAGCCAACTTGAATTGCATGTTCATATGTGGCAGCTGTTCTGCTCCCTCTCGAGCGAGTCAGTGCAGTACAGTGTCCATCCCACAGTACTATTCTGTGGGTGTCATGGGCTGAGTTCAACTGCTGCTGTATCCAACCATGCTGCAGTCATGCCAGCTTCAAAAATGGAAGCGCTGGCTGAGGCAAAATGTGATGGGGCTTGAAGTTCAGATTGTAATGTGGAAGGTTTCTGTTCTGCCTGCTGCTTCTGGGTCTTGGGGTGTTAGGTGCTGGCTCTCTTCTGCAGGCATGGTGGCAGAACATGTGGGAGATGGGTAGCTCTGGCTTTGGGTTTCTGTTCTATGCTCTTTGGTTTTTCCCTGTATTTCACTGTGCTGCTTCTGCAAAATGGGCTGAGGTAAAGTAATCAGGCATTGCATAATTAGATGAGTTGGGTTATTAGCTAAGGTAATTGTGCATTGTGCTTATGATATCCTCTGTTCTATTAAACTCTTATCTCTACATCTCACCTTTGGGCTGTGTCACTCTTCCCCTCAATTCTGTGTTGGGAGCAGGCAGCTTAGCCTGGTGCTAAACCACAACAGAAGGAAGTTCTGTAGTTCTATCTACTACCTCGTGTACCTACCCAAGTACTACTGAGTCCTCTCTCATATCTAATCACACACTTCTGTGGCTCCTGCTGCTCAACCTCATCATTAAACTGTACTGGAGGTTTGCCCCTGCCAGAAGCAAGCACACACTCACCTTATCCTTGCAGGGCCTCTGGCAGTTCTGCGCAGCACAGACGGCATTCTCATCATCTGACTTCTGCTCCTGACCAGTCGTACTTGGAGGGAATATCGAGAACTTCTTCTCTCTTTTTTCTCTGTGCTCTCTTTTGCTAGCTCCACCTTTGTGAGAACTGCCTTCTCTCGCTTCTTCTTCCGCTCCTCCTCCTTCGCCAGTTTCTTTGCCAGCTTGTTCATCTCCTTTGTCTTATCTATGGTGAGTTTTAGCTTCTTCTTCTTAGGTTTTTCCAGTTTTTCAGCTCCTTAGATTTTGCTCATATCTCCAAAAAACTGCTTGCTCTCTCCAGCTTTCTTTTCTTCTTCCTCTAGAAGAGTCTCTCCCTCTCATTTGAGTGGCTTCTCATCCATGCTGTCATCCTTCAGAGGGAAGGTGAAAAGAGATTACATTTTAATGCAAACCTGTGGTTCCAGAGAGGTAATCACCTCCACCATCACCCTGACAGGGCAGGAAGAAACCTGTGCAAGTTTTCACTACACTAGACCAAAAAACCCATAATCCCTAAGTGGTATCAATGTGATGAATTTACAAGGGCCAGTGGCAAAAGTACCTCATCAGGAACCACAAGGAGGCTGAATAAGCAATAACTACAACTCCTTTCTCACATTGATTTGTAATAGAAGTTGAGAAGATTAATCCTTTGTCAGATGCTGCTGTTTATTTTCATCTCAGGTCAGTCTTGCTTGTAATTTCTGAGAAAGCAATTGCTGCTCTGGAGGTTGCCAAGGAGCAATGGTGAGTTCTTAAAATGCATCATCATCTCCAGACAGAAGAAAGTAACAGATCCATATTTGAACAGCTCCCAAACTGACACATGCTGTAAGTATCTTGGCCTCATTAGCAACTCTTAAAATAGCAGATTCAGATCAGAAGTGAGGTTTAGCATTGGCAAACTGTCACTGCAGGGAGCATTCACAGTACCCTTCTACAAACAGGACTCACTCATTCCAGTTCTCTAGCTATACACTTGACACTAAGAATTGTAACAGATTAAGGATCTAGTTGAGGATGCCCTGCTTATGAAGAGGAGGTTGGGCTGGGTGACCTTTGGGAGGTCCCTTCCAACCCAGCCCATTCTATGATATATAAGCCAGCAAAGAAAGGCTCTGCTTATTGTCCATTACTTCACATAGCTACTGCACCCAAACCAAATCCTCTCAAGAGCATTTTACAAAAAGCCTACCTATTCTGCATGTAAAATACCCAGACCTAGAAAGGTGTTCAGCCGGTAATAAGTAGCTCTGGTCAAACAGGTATCCATAGGGGTTAACCAGAAACATTCTCACACATACCCCCACCCCTCCTTCTCCACTCCTCCGAAACACAAAGTTGTGCTCAACTATTCGTACAGCAAGCTGGCACACAGGTTAGAAACTGCTAGTGATGGCATTCAAGCCTGCTCTTCCATCAGTTCCATGCCAAAATCATTCTATTAAAAAACATTAAGCTTCTGAAGTGAAGTACTGGGTCAAAAACATGGTAAAGCAGTACTGCTTTGGAGGCAGGCTCTGTCCTGACTGATAGGTCTTTGGCAGCAGTTGACTTAGCCCTTGCAAAGTCTGGCACTCAGAAAATGAGACAGGCAAATACTTAATATGCTCATTACCTCAAGGTTGCAGCATGTCACCTGCCACCTTACATTACTGTACACCAGCAAAAAGAAGTCAGGAAAGAAGGATCTTCAGCAGATCCCCTGTGCAGTTCAGCCACCCAAAAAGCAATCATGTAGTCTGTAACTACATGTGGCTGAACTGACCCCTAACTGCAGCTGACAGCTTCTAAAGGATGGGTTCCAGCACAGCTCTTCAATGCAAGAGTCATCTGCTCTCCCAGCTGTTATGGAGCTGTGTGGCAGCTTAGCTTAGTGTCTCAGTTATAAGCAATAATAGGAACATTCTGGACATCTTTGAGTAACAAGTAAATAAAGTAAGGGATTGGATACAAAACAATAATATAGATAGGTCTCCATCATTCCATGTTGCTGACTAGGATAAAGTTTGCTGCATAACCTATTCTCTCCTCTCTTTTTTCACTGCTTAATACAATACAATACAATAATACAATAAATAAATCCAGGTTGGAAGAGACCTTCAAGATCATTGTGTCCAACCTATCAACCAACCCAACCCACCTAAACAACTAGATCATGGCACCAAGCACCCCAGCAAGTCTCCTCCTGAACACCTCCAATGATGGTGACTCCACCACCTCCATGGGCAGACCATCCAATGGGCAATCACTCTCTCTGTATAGAACTTCTCCTAACATCCAGTCTAAACCTCCCCTGGCACAGCTGAGACTGTGTCCTCTTGTTCTGGTGTGCTGCCTGGGAAAAGAGATCAACCTCTGCCTGGCCACAATCACCCTTCAGGTAGTTGTAGAAGCAATAAGGTACCCCTGAGTCTCTCTTCTCCAGGCTAAGCAAACCCAGCTCCCTCAGCCTCTCCTCATAGGGCTTGTCTTCCAAACCCCTCACAAACTTTGTTGCCCTTCTCTGGACAACCTTCCAGCAAGTCAACCTCCTTCCTAAACTGAGGGGCCCAGAACTGGACACAGTACTCAGGTGTGGCCTAACCAGTGCAGTACAGGGGCAGAATGACCTCCCTGCTCCTGCTGGCCACATGTTCCTGATGCAGGCCAGGATGCCATTGGCCCTCTTGGCTGCCTGGGCACACTGCAGGCTCATGTTCAGCTACAATCAACCAGCACCCCCAGGTCCCTCTCTGCCTGGCCGCTCTCCAGCCACTCTGACCCCAGCCGTAGCACTGCATGGGGTTTCTGTGGCCAATGTGCAGAAACCTCTCAGCAGTTCTGCTTTGCATTGCTCCATTACCTCTTTCCTGACCTCTACTGGCTGAACGACTTGTGTTCTGTCTCTGAAGGTACCAGAAAAAAGAGGAGCGGGAGGAGCTGCAAGCAGCACTCTGGCCCAAGGGGTGATTCTGCACAGGGGGATCCTTGGTTTGTGCCTTATGAATTGTAAAAATTTTACACATCCATTGTATTTTACACATTCTAGATGTTAGTTTGCCTTTTGTAAATACAACTTGCATTTTGCTTCCAAGTTCTGAGCTGATTCTTTTGGGTGTGTGTGGTGGGGTGTTTACCCTGGGGGTAAATTCCAACTAGTGGAGGGTAATTTCAAGCCACCACACCAGCACACTCTCCTCATTCACATGCACCCTCGCGAGGCTAAGTTGTTAGTCAGCAGAGGTCATTCACTGCCTCATTCATTGTCAGCTGTGCCACGATCAGCACACAGCATAGTAATGATGAAAAAAGCAAAAATCAATGTCTATATAATTCTGAGGAAGAATGGGGATTTATTACCTGCATTACCAAACCAGGTTGTTTAAAAAAAAAAAAACCAAGTGTTCCTTCCCCAGCAACAACCCAAGCTCAGCCAAATGGCAGTGAGAACTTCCACAAGCAGAATTTTCCCCTTTGGAAATCTTTCCCATAATGCTCTTGCAGAGCACTTTGATCCCAAGCACAATCAGGAACAGTGTTCCTTTCCTGATTTTCATTTTGTAAATAAAGTTTGCACACAGAAATGCCTAAGAGAACTGCTCTAAAACATGGTCATTGTGGAGGACTGTCCCAGGCCAAGATGATCTCAATTCTTTCTCTCACTCTGTAATTTTCCTGAATCTGCTATTCCAGCTGAAATCTAAGCACATCAAGTTAATGAGCACTCAACTACCCAAGTGTATAACTTTTAAAAATGGGTGGGTTTGGTTTTTCTGCCTGTGTGTTGGGCTTTTTGTGTGGTTGGTTTATTTTGGGGGGTTTCTTTTATACCAGAGTATTTCTTCAAGTTCCATACCTCCATGACATGAAGGAACCTGTCCTCAGAGGGTGGGTGAGTAGCCTGTAAAATCCTCCAGATATGCTGAGTCTCCAGTGACACCTCTAGCAGATCTCCTACCATCATCAGATCTTCTCTGAGCTTTGGCTCCAGGTGACAGCTCCAGCACAGGGGGCTCCAAACTGCGAGGTACCAGTGGACTCTTGCGAGGCTGCTTCCTTGGCGTGCCAGAGCCTTTCAGACAGCAGACAAGGCATGGAAGGGTGAAAGGAAGGGATCAAAACCAACAGACATTACCTTCTTTTACAACAACAATCTAAGCAGGAAGAAAACTCCAAGCAAAACCCGTTGGGACAGGTTTATACATCAGACATGAGGACACTAACTGCAGTGCAACTCTACCATACCTGCTTACAAGCCATACATTCTCTACAGCCAGCACAGGTAGCAGCACAGTAGTTCCCCTCCTTACTGACTGCTCCCCCCAGCCATCTGCTCAATCTTATCCCCATGCATACAAAACCAAATACCTTGAGAGCAGCTTTTAGAAGCAGATGAATATGCATGTTCAGCACAGAATGAGGGAGCAGTCCACATGTGGTCACCACTTCCTCTGATTTAATAGGGATCTCTCATCACAGAACAGATTGGGCCCAAGCTGCTCGAAGATTTCACACTGGCACTGTCCTGAAAAAGACCCAGAGGAAACATGCAACATCTGCATGCAGAAAGAAAGTACATCAAACTAAATTCTACTAAGATTGGCCAGTCTGCTGATCCTGAAACCCTGCTTGAAGCACCCTGCCACAAACACCAAGACCATATGCAAAAGGTACAAGCTAGATCCCTTCTAAACAGCAAAAATAGAGACAGGTCAACACATTCATAGATAGTGCATGAGAGACACTGGACAATTCCCTCATTCAGAAGTTCCTCAGGTACAGGCTTCAGAAGTCAACAAAATGAAAGAGGTTTACTGACCAGCCTGATCTCCTTCCGTGCCCAGGTGACTGCCTGGTGGATGTGGGGCAGGCTGTGGATGGAGTCTGCCTGGATTCAGCAAGGCTTGACACACCGTCCCCCACAGCAAAATCTGGCCAAGCTGTCAGCCCTGGCTTGGGCAGCAGCACTCTGAGCTGGGTTAGGAAACTGGCTGGAGGCTGAGCCCAGAGAGAGAGTGGTGGTGAATGGTGCCACAGCCAGCTGGCAGCAGGCACTAGTGGTGTGCCCCAGGGATCAGTGCTGGCCCCATCCTGTTCTATATCTTTATGATGATCTGGAGGAGGGGATGGAGTCCAGCACCAGTAAATGTGCAGATGACACCAAGCTGGGGGCAGGAGTTGATCTGTTAGAGGGTAGGAGAGCTCTGCAGAGGGACCTTGCCAGGCTGGACAGATGGGCAGAGTCCAAGGGCAGGAGATTGAACACATCCAAGTGCCAGGGTTCTACACACTTGCCACAACAACCCCAGGCAGTGCTACAGGCTGGGGTCAGAGTGGCTGGAGAGCAGCAGGCAGAAAGGGACCTGGAGTGGTACGGTTGACAGTTGCTGAACATGAGCCAGCAGTGTGCCCAGGTGACCAAGAAGGCCAATGATATCCGGCCTGCATCAGGAACAGTGTGGCCAGCAGGAGCAGGGAAGTCATTCTGCCCTGTACTCAGCACTGCTTAGGCCACACCTTGAGTCCTGTGTCCACTTCTATGGCCCTCAATTCAAGATGTTGAGCTGCTCTAATGTCTCCAGAGAAGGGCAACAAAGCTGGGGAGGGGTCTGAAGCAAGCCCTGAGTGAGAGAGGTGAGGGAGCGGGGTTGCTTAGCACTGGAGAAGGCTCAAGGGAGACCTTATTGCTATCTACAACTGCCTGAAGGGAGGTTGTAGCCAGGTGGGGGTTGGTCTCTTCTCCCAGGCAAGCAGCACAGAACAAGAGGACACAGTCTCAAGCTGAGCCAGGGGAGGTTTAGACTGGAGTAGGGAAGGAATTTCTTCCCAGACAGAGAGATTGGCCATTGGAATGTGCTGCTAGGGAGGTGGTGGAGTCACCATCACTGAGAGGTGTTAAGAAGAGCCTGGATGATGCGCTTGGTGCTATGGTGTAGTTGATTAGATGGTGTTGGGTGATAGGTGAACTTGATGATCTCAAAGGTCTTTTCCAACCTGGTTAATTCTATTCTATTTAGCATATAAATCATTAAGCTCTGAACACCTGTGCTATTTCTTTTGAACTTCACAGCTTCTCATTGAGACCTGAAGAATGTGTTTGGAAATTTGTTTCTATTCCAATGATGTTAGTTGGCCTAACAAAACACCACTTCTGCTGCTTATCAGCCTTGCTTTGATGGATTTTTACTCTCAGGTTTTTACAAGTACATGTCATGACACATACTCAAAAGAGTGTAACTGACTGATTTGGAAATCATGACAAAAGATTCATTAAACAAATGAAATTATTCTCCTGCAAAACCTTCACATCTTGGCAAGCATATGCCCACTTCCTTGACGTCTACTTTATCACAGCCTCAGGAAAATGCTACATCTTTTAGAAATCTCTTATGACCCCTGATGCAAACAACAGTTTGGAATCACTTTAACACACACAGACACACTCCTAGACACACCCACCTGCGCACACACACACCCCCACCCTAATTTGATTAAAAGCTGTAACATCCAACTCAAATTCGCTCTTGCTGGCATTTCACATGGGTCTGTAAGATAAATGGATCTGCATGAAGTTGCTTAGAAACAATACTAAAAATACGAGATTGAGGCAAATCATACCTGAGAATTTGCTGTCCCTTTATAAAGCAGAAAATCTGCCTCAGAAAAAAAGTGCATGGAACGATCTGGATTGGAAGTGACCTCCAAAGCTCATGCAGCCCAACCCCCTGCACTCAGCAGGGACATCCCCAACTAGATCAGGTTGCCCAGAGCCCTGTCCAGCCTCACCTTGAGAATCTCCAAGGATGGGGCCTCAAGCACCCTCCTGGGCAACCTGTTCCAGCGTTCCTCCAACCTCCTAGTGCAGAACTTGTTCCTCACATCCAATCTCAATCTGCTCTGCTCTAGTTTGAAGCCATTGCCACTGGTCCTGCCCCTGCAGGCCTTTGCAAACAGTCTCTCTGCAGCCTCCTTGTAGCCCCCTTCAGGTAATGGCAGGCTGCTATTAGGTATCCCCACAGTGTCTTTTTAGTCAGCCTCCTTTAGAGCAAATAGAACACAGCGGCTAAAAAGAATGCACTGGACATGAAGCAAGAGTGGCACTGCTTTTTCCTCTACTTCTATCCAGAGGACATTTCAGAAGCTTCCAAGTGAAACATGACATGGGAAACACTCAGCAACCTCGATGATTGTCTTTTCTCATGACAGCTCCTCTATTAAAATGCTCTAACTGCAGTCACAGTTGAGGAACTCAATGCACACTCTACTTTTACAACACAATCCAGGTATCCAGATCTGAGCATTTCCACACCCCTGAAGCTGAACAGATGTACCTACTTCCCTTGAGGTTTGAATGAAGAGAAAGGCTTGGAAACGTGAAAGCAGCTCTACTATCAGGAAATTTCTCACAGGGCATGCAGTTATCAGAGAAAAAAACCTGCTGTAACAACTCTCCAAGTAGACACTTAATTGTATTTATGATTCATTATATCTCTGAATGGGGCAGAAGGACAACATTTATCCCCCACGGTAGCATACATATGAATACCAGAAGGGTATCATTTTCCATAGCACTAAAAAGCACCTTGTGAAAACTTGGTCACAGGACATGGGGAAGTTTTGAATATAAACATCACAAAACTGAGCTGAGATGCCAAGATAAAACCACAAAGTATTACTGCAACAGGAGCCCAGGCAGAATGCACAGAGATAGCTTGAAAAATATTCTGAAGCAAACTGCTTAATTAGCAGGTGGTCTCAATTATTTCCACAGGCAGAAGCCACAGACTCCTTACCTTTATGTCATAGCCATAAGTCTCCCTGATGTCTTCGTCAGAGTCTGTCTCTTCATCATCATAATCCAAGGTCTGCTGTGGGGATGAGGACACACTGCCTATCACTCTGTTAAAGGCTGACTGCTGGAAACTCGTTAAGTGTCCCTAAAAGAAAAGTGGAATGTGGGGAAAGAAAGAACATTTTCAGACCATTTTACTTAAAAAGCTGAGCTAGTGGCAAAGCAAATAGGGAGGGTTTGGAAATATAGAGACCATGGACCCTTAGAGAGCCAGGGATTCAGTTACACAGTTCACAAGAAGAGCAGAACAAATTCATACAGAATCACAGAAACATTCAGGTTGGAAAAGACCCTCAGGATCACCAAGTCCAACCAGAACCCTACTCTACAAGGGTCACCCCTAAACCATAGCCCCAAGCACCACATCCAAACCATCTCTAAACACCTTTGAAAGCATCCAGGCTTGGGGACTCCACCACCTCCCTGGGCAGCACATTCCAAGGCCTGACCACTCTTGCTGGGAACAAATTCTTCCTACCATTCAGTCAAACCCTGCCCTGCTGCAGCTTGAGGCTGTTCCCTCTTGTTCTATCACCTGTGAGAAGAGACCAGCACCAACCTCTCCACAACCTCCTTTCAGGTACCTGTAGAGAGCTATGAGGACTCCTCTCAGTCTCCTCTTTTTGAAACTAACCATCCCCAGCTCCCCCAGTCACGCTCCGTAAAATTTTATTCTTCACAGCTTCCTTGCTCTCTTCTGCACTCATGATGCACACATGATGCACCATCTTTTTATACCTTCATGGGAAAATGCTCATAGATTATCAGTATTCTTGGCCTGAGGATAACTGCCTGAGTAGTGGCAGAAAAGCCTTGTTGCAGTAAGCTGTGAAGAAAAGCAGGGCAATACCCAAGTAAAAGTTTCTATTACATTTTACTTCCTTGTTTACGAATAATAGTGACCAGAAAGATCTAGATGCTGCTCTTCAGTGCTACCAAATTACAGCCTGTGGTTCTACAAACCTCTTCACTACAGCATCCTCTGATTACTGATCTAAATCTCAAGAGGGCAGCCATTACAGTACCAGTTTCCCTGTCATCCTCACTGAAATTTACCAACCAGGAACCAAGTGACTGAGAGTGACAACCCATGAGAAATATTGAGACCTTTAAGTATGTCAAAAGGTCAATGGCATTTGGACCCCAAAGCAGCTACTGCTTCACACATCTTCAGGCCCTTAGCCTGAAGGCCCTTAGCCATCTCTGAAGGATGGTTCTCACAAGCACCCTCAACAGTTGCTACTGACAATGAACACAAAGGAACAGGCCTGTTGCTGCAACAGACTGCTACTGGACTGAAGGCAGCCACAGCCTGACTAGAAGTGAACTAGCTCCTCTTGGAATGCCTGATGCTCAGCACTGAACTGCCCTCCCCTCTGTCCCACATGTCTCCAGGAAGGGTGAGGCATTCCAACCCACTGCAGGACAAGTGCAACAAGGAGTAAGGTATCCCCAGGCCATGCCCACCTGCAGGTCTGGGTTTGCTGCTGCTTTCTGCAGCTCTGCACTGATGATTTTCTCCGTCTTCTCACGCGCCGCCTGCTCCACCATGCGCTGGCTGAGCACGGAGAGCTTGGCCAGAGCCGAGGAGAGCTCCTCGGTGGCCAGCGCCTGCCGCGCTCGGTCCTGCCAGCTCATGGCGCGCTCGGTCAGGCACTGCAGCGCCTCCCCCTCGGGCAGCCGCACCGGCAGCTTCTGCAGGGACACCAGCAGGGACAGGATGGTCTCCAGCCGCGGCCTCCGGGACCGCATGCAAAGCGGGCACAGGAACTTCACTTCCTTGGCCTGCCAGGTAGAGCCTTTCTTCTGGGCAGTGGTCTTGGGCAGGGGCACGCAGCCGCTGTGGAACCAGTCCTTGCACAGCTCACACTGCAGCATGAACCCGCTGGCCGTTTTGCGGCAGATACAGAACTTCACCTCCTCGATCCGATCCACCATGGTCATCTTGGCCAGGTTAGCTGCCCTGAGAGCGTGCATGGCTTCAATCTCCTTCTGTTCCCGCTCCTTGAACACAGCCACCTGCCCAGCAAAGACAAAACACTCCATGACAAAATACTAAGAGAAACAGCATTTTATTAGCAAAACAGGAAAAGGAAAACAAACCACCCCTACCAAGCAACCTTCCCAGTTAAAGCACCCGAAGTTTAGGAACTGTGCGAGCTAAGTGAAGCTTTAGCTAAAATACCCTGCCCACAATTACTCATACAGTCACAGAATTACTGAGGCTGGAATAGACCTCTGAGCTCATCAAGCCCAGCCTATGACCTAACACCACCACACCGACCAGACCATGACACTGAGTGCTACATCCAGTCTTGCCTTAAACACCTCCAGGCACAGCAACTCCACCACCACTGGCAGTCCATTCCAGTCTCCAATTCCCCTTGCCATCAGGAAGTGCTTTCTAACATCCAACCTAAACCTCCCCTGGCACTGCTTCAGGCCATGCCCTCTCCTCTTGTAACAAGTTGCCTGGGAACAGAACCTGACCCCCACCTGACTACAGCTTCCCTTCAGGTAGTCGTACTCCCCTGAGTCTTTCCAACAGAGATTCTATGTAAAGTTCTCCATGTCCACAAAAGTTTCTGAAGTTCCTAACTAAACCTGTCATAAGGAGTTATGATTCCAGGAAAGAAGTCAGAACTGGTTCCATCCATTTAACTACCAAGGCAGCACAGCTGAGCACTGCTTGAAAGCTGACTCAGTGCAAGGAGCATCTGAGTGACCACATATCTGCTGAAGCAGCTTGCACTCCTCATGGAGTGGGGCACTGAACTGTAACAAGGCACACTCAAGTACAACACACTATGTATATGCCACCTTTATGAGGATGCATTTATTTCCTGTGTCCTGGAGAGAGGGCAACCAGATGACAGCAACTGCGGATAAACTGCATCAGTGTCCTCCCAGCAACAAACATTACATTGCCTCCAGCCCAGTTTCCATGACCAAGTACTTACAGAGGTAAGTTCAGAACTGATCTAAGCAAACAGGTACTGTTTAAGGTGGAGCTGCACCTCACCCCACATTATTTTGATGAGATTTCAGTAAATGTTACTAATATTAGATAAGCAGACAAAGCTATTAACCCAATACCATTTACATCTTATATAGGGCCAAATACAAACTAAATACCCAGCACTTAGATTCTACCTTCCCTGCCTTTAAAGCTGAACTAGACTCCTGTGTCAAACACCCTATGATGAGACATTTGTTTTAGTGAGATGCATTTCGGAATTCTTCCATAAGATTTCTATTAGAGAGAAGTTAAAGACAAGCTAAACCCACATATCACAAGACACTACCTTTCACAGTATCACTAAGGTTGGAAGAGACCTCGAAGATCATTGAGTCCAACCTGTCACCACAGATCCCCTCTTGAACGCCTCCAGGGACGGTGACTCCACCACCTCCCCGGGCAGCACATTCCAATGGCGAATGACTCTCTCGGTGAAGAATCTTCTCCTCACCTCCAGCCTAAACTTCCCCTGGTGCAGCTTGAGACTGTGTCCCCTTGTTCTGGTGCTGCTTGATAGAGAGAAGAGGCCAACCCCTTCCTGGCTGCAACCACCTTTCAGGTAGTTGTAGAGAGCAATGAGGTCTCCCCTGAGCCTCCTCTTCTCCAGGCCCAAACAACCCCAGCTCCCTCAGCCTCTCCTCACAGGGCTGTGCTCAAGGCCTCTCCCCAGCCTTGTTGCCCTTCTCTGGACACATTCAAGTGTCTCGATGTCCTTCTTAAACTGAGGGGCCCAAAACTGGACACAGTACTCGAGGTGTGGCCTAACCAGTGCAGAGTAGAGGGCAGAATGACTTCCCTGCTCCTGCTGGCCACACTGTTCCTGATGCAGGCCAGGCGGCTGTCAATCAGCACCCACAGGTCCCTCTCTGTTTGGCAGCTCTCCAGCCACTCTGACCCCAGCCTGTAGCTCTTCATGGGGCTGCTGTGGCCAAAGTGCAGCACCTGGCACTTGGACTTGTTGAATGCCATCCTCTTGGACTCTGCTCATCTGTCCAGTTGGTCGAGATCCCTCTGCAGGGCCCTTCCACCCTCTAACTGACCAACATCTGCTCCCAGCTTGGTGTCATCAGCAAATTTGCTGATGACTGTCTCAATCCCCTCATCCAGATCATCAATGAAGACATTGAAGAGAATGGGGCCCAGGACTGATCCCTGGGGGACGCCACTGGTGACTGGCCTCCAGCTGGAGGTGGCACCATTCACCACCACTGTGTGGGCCCCGGCCCTCCAGCCAGTTCCTAACCCAGCACAGAGTGCTGCTGTCCAAGCCACGAGCTGACAGCTTAGCCAGCAGTTTGCTGTGGGGGACAGTGTCAAAGGCCTTGCTGAAGTCCAGGTAGACTACATCCACAGGCCTCCCCACATCCACCAGGCAGTCACCTGATCATAGAAGGAGATCAGGTTGGAGAGGCAGGACCTGCCCTTCCTAAATCCATGTTGGCTGGACCTGAGCCCTTGGCCACCCGGCAGGTGCGCAGTTATTGCTGCCAGGATAATCTGCTCCATCACTTTCCCTGGCACTGAGGTCAGGCTGCCAGGCCTGGAGTCTCCAGGTTCCTCCATCCAACCCTTCTTGTGGATGGGGACCACACTGGCCAGTCTCCAGTCATCTGGGACCTCACCGGTGAGCCAGGACTGGAGGAAAATGATGGAGAGCGGCTTGGCAGCTCCTCTGCCAGCTCTCTCAGCACCCTAGGGTGGATCCCATCCGGCCCTATGGACTTGTGAGTGTCCAAGTGGCTCAGCAGGTCCCAAACTGATTCCTCATGGATTGCTGGGGCATTACACTGCTCCCTGACCCCGTCCCCCAGCTCAGGAGGCCACTCGTCCTGAACTCCTCCTGCCTTGCTGTTAAAGATTGAGGCAAAGAAGGTGTTCAGGACCTCAGCCTTTTCCTCATCTTCAGTCACTGTGTTCCCCTCCAGGTCCAATAAGGAGTGCAGGTTCTTCTTGCCCTTCTTTTTAGCGTTAATATATTTGTAAAAATGCTTTTTTTTGTCCTTCACAGAGGTGTTCAGCTTCAGCTCCAACTGGGCCTTTGCCTCTCTAATTTTTCTCCTGCATAATCTAACAACTTCCTCAAACACACCTCGAGAAGCCTTCCCCTCCTTCCAGAGGTGTTACAGCCTCTTTTTTCCCTTAGTCCCTCCAGGAGCTGCTTGCTCATCCAGGCCCAGAGCCTTCCCCTCGGCTCATCTTTCGGCAGATGGGAACCGCCAGTTCCTGTGCCTTCAAGAGCTCCTGTTTGAAGTAGCTCCAACCAGCCTGGACCCCTTGGTTCTTGAGGGCTGATACCCAGGGAACTTTGCAAATAAGTTTCTTAAACAGGCTGAAGTTTGCCTTCCGGCAGTCCAAGGTGAGGGTTCTGCTGGTGCTCCTCCCTAGCTCCCTGCATATTGAACACTTCACCATCTCATGGTCGCTGCCCCCCAGGCAGCCTCCCACGGTCATGTCTCCCACCAGCCCTTCTCTATTGGAGAGCAGCAGGTCAAGCAGAGCCTGAGCCCTGGTAGGCTCTCTTAACAGCTGCATCAGGAAGTTGTCCTCCATGCGCTCCAGGAATCTTCTGGTCTGCCTCCTCTCTGCTGAGTTAAGTTCCCAGCAGATATCTGGCAGGTTAAAGTCACCCACAAGGACAAGGTCTGATGATCTTGAGACAGCCTCCAGTTGCTTATAGAATAATTCATCTGCCTGCTCATCCTGGTTGGGTGGTCTATAACAGACTCCAAGCAGGATGTCAGATTTGTTAGGCTGCCCCCTGATTTTAACCCACAGGCTCTCAATCCCTTCATTTTCCACATCAAGTTCTGTGGCAGGGAGTGACTCCCTAATATACAGAGCCACCCCTCCTCCTCTTCTCCCTTGCCTGTCTCTCCTGAAGAGCCTGTAACCCCCCAGTGCAGCACTCCAATCGTGTGTGTCCTCCCACCACGTCTCTGAGATGGCGACTGTATCATAGTCACCCTGGTGGACCAGGACTTCCAGCTCCTCTTGCTTACTGCCCATGCTGCCTGCATTGGTGTACAGCACTGCAGCTGGGCTCTCGACTTCTCTATTGACCCTAATCTGTGCCCCACTCCTTCGTCTACAGAGGGACTGTTTTCCTCCCCCACCCCCTTCAGACCTAGTTTAAAGCTCGCATGGCTCCTTACCACAGCTGCAGTGTCCCTGGCCTCCTCCAGCCCATCCTCCAGTTCACTTAGGGATTCCAGGTCAAGCTCTTTCTCCTTTTCCTTCTCCATCAACTCCTTCACCCTCTTCCGCCTGTTCTTGCTGCTCCCATAAACACCAATGTCAGTCCGAGGGCTCAGGACCTGTAAACACCAAGAAAACACATACAGCCAGAGCCAAGGAGAGAAAGAAGAGCTGCTTGGTAACATGAGACTATCAGGGACATACATGAGAACATCTGACAAAGGAATTACAACAGAACAACAAATAGTCAGCAATCTAACACCTTTGAGAGTTGTCGATCACTAGAGGAAGAGAGTAAAAGAGAAAACAATGTATTTCAAACCTGGGGGGTTGCATGTAATCAGCACCACAGGGATGAGAAAAGGTCACCTTGAAAGCCAGTATTTTTCAGTAATAAATTTCAAAACCTATCCAGATGAAGCTCTCCTACATCTACCTAACTGGAATAGTCCAGTATCTGTAATTTAAGGATTCACTCCATAGTTTCATAGTTTCAGTTAGGGTTGGAAGGGGACCACAAGGATCATCTAGTTCCAATGCCCCTGCCATGGGCAGGGACACTCTACACTAGATCAGGCTGGCCAGAGCCTCATCCAGCCTGGGCTTAAACACCTCCAGGGACAGGGCCTCAACCACCTCCCTTGACAACCCATTCCAGGGCCTCACCACCCTCATGGTGAAGAACTTCCTACTCACATCTAGCCTGAATCTCCCCACCTCCAGCTTCATTCCATTCCCCCTAGTCCTATCACTCCCTGATAGCCTGAAAAGTCCCTCCCCAGCCTTCTTGTAGCCCCCTTCAGATACTGGAAGGCCACAATGAGGTCACCTCGGAGCCTTCTCTTCTCCAGACTGAACAGCCCCAGCTCCCTCAGTCTATCCTCATAGGAGAGGTGCTCCAGCCCTCTGATCATCCTCGTGGCCCCTTCTCTGGACACCCTCCAGCACCTCCAGATCCCTCTTGCAATAGGGGCTCCAGAACTGGATACAGTACTCCAGGTGGGGTCTCCCCAGAGCTGAGTAGAGGGGGAGAATCACCTCCCTTGCCCTGCTGGCCACACTTCTCCTGATGCAGCCCAGGATCTGATTGGCTTTCTGGGCTGCAAGTGCACATTGAGAGCTCCTGTTGAGCTTCTCCTCCACCAGCACCCCCAAGTCTCTCTCCTCTGGGCTGCTCCCCAGCCAGTCACTGCCCAGCCTGGATTTGTTCCTGGGATTGCCTCGACCCAGATGCAGGACCCTGCACTTGGTCTTGTTGAAGCTCATGAGGTTGGCTTGTGCCCACCTCTCCAGCCTGTCAAGGTCCCTCTGGATGGCATCCCTTCCCTCCAGTGTGTCTGCTGCACCACACAGCTTGGTGTCATCAGCAAACTTGCTGAGGGTGCACTCAATGCCACTGTCCATGTTACCCATAAAGATGTTGAACTTCAAGTGCCTTCATCAACTGTAAGCCTGAACAATCTGCCATCATTTCCTATTTACATCAGCAATTTGCTGGCTGAAACACACCTAAAGAAAATATGCTCTAAGTCTTTTAATATGAGAAGCTGCAAAGCACTTTCCAGCACAAAAAAATAAGTTTAAGCAGTCATAGTTGAAAGCCATACTTCAGTTTAAAAAATTCTATACAATTCAATTCAGAATAGGAAAACTCAAATTGACTGCTGCCCTGAAGGTATCAAATGCAAAAAGAACAGCAAGTCCTGTATGGGACAGCATTGTGCCCTTGTGGCCAAGAGAGCCAATGCGATCCTGGGGGGCAGCAAGAAAATTGTGGCCAGCAGGGCTAGGGAGGCTCTTCTCCCCCTCTACTCTGCCCTGCTGACACCACACCTGTAATACTGTGTCCGGTTTGGGGCTCCCCAGTTCAAGAGACAGAGACCTGCTAGAGAGAGTCCAACAGAGAGTCACAAGGATTCTTAGGGGACTTGAGCATCTCCCCTGTGAAGGGAGACTGGAGAGCCCTGGGGCTGTTTAGGCTGGAGAAGAGAAGGCTGAGAGGGGATCTGACCAATGCCTATCAATACCTGAGGAGTGGGTGTCAAGTGGAGGGGGCCAAGCTCTTTTGGGTGGTGCACAGCAATAAGACAAGGACCAATGGATGCAAATTTGAACAGAGAAGGTTTCAGCTCAACACAAGGAGAAACTTCTTTGGTGTGAGGGTGCCAGAGCCCTGGAGCAGGCTGCCCAGAGAGGTTGTGGAGTCTCCTTCTCTGGAGACTTTCCAAACCCACCTGGATGCACTCCTGTGCAGGCTACCCTGGGTGATCCTGCTCTGGCAGGGGGGTTGGACTGGATGATTTCTGGAGGTCCCTTCCAAACTCTAATACTCTGTGATTCTGTGATTAATGACTAATTTGGACATGCTGTGCATCATAATCTGAACAGAAACCAGTGCAATACTGTTGCAACAGGGGCACATCCTACTGGGAAACATTAAACAACAGCATCCCCTGGGAGAGACAGATACAGTGATTGCACTTCACAAGGCACTGGGGAAGCCATAGGGAGAGGATTCTGCCTGGCTTTGGGGGTCACACTAAAAGCAAAGATGAGCCACAAAGAATAGCAACGAGTCTGCAGAAAAGGCAGCCTCCGAGAAAGCCTTGAGAGAGCTGGCATTGCTTGCCCTACAAAAGCAAAGCTTGGCAAGCACTGTGGAGATCCTGTCCTGAACATGTAAACCACCTTGTGAACCTGATGGTTACATAAGGAACATGAGAAGCGTCCCAACTGGAGAGAAAGTCCCATGAGGACAGGCTGAGGGAGCTAGGGGATGTTTAGCCTGAAGAGACTCAGGAGGGACCTTATCACACTCTACAACTACCTGAAGGGAAGGTTTAGTAAGGTGGGGAGCAGGCTCTTCTCCCAGGCACCTTGTGACAAGACAAGAGCTCATGGCCTGAAGCTGTGCCAGGGGAGGTTTAGGTTGGATGTTAGGAAGCATTTCCTGATGGCAAGGGGAATTAGAGCCTGGAATGGACTGCCCAGGGAGGTGGTGGAGTCACCATCCCTGAAGGTGTTTAAGGCAAGACTGGATGTGGCACTCAGTGCCATGGTCTGGTTGATGTGGTGGTGTCAGATTATAGGCTGGGCTTGATGATCCCAGAGGTCTATTCCAGCCTCAGTAATTCTGTGATTCTGTGACTTTTTGCCTTTTTTCATTCTTTTCACACAAGAATAGCTGAAGTCTTGTGGGATTTTTCCTGACATTCTATTATCAAAAGGAGCTGTAATCTCCTGTAACTGAGCCAGACTGCAGAGGTCCATCAAGAGACACAGCAGTCCTTGTTGCTCACCTGCAGCAGACTGTAACTGGAGTTCTTCTTCAAGAAGGTCCTTCCTGTGCGCTCCCTCCAGGCACGTGCAGCAGCCACCTGGGACTCCAGCTGGGGCAGGGCATCCAGGCGCACTGGGATGGGCCCGGCCCTTGGCAGACAAGCTCTCCAGCTGCTCCAGATAGGCATAGTTGTTCCCATTCTGGAGAAAGAAATTTCAACAAGGCACTGATTCCACCATGCTGTCAGTGGCCACCTCTATTTTAAGCTATACACCATTCTGTCACTGACTGAACCAGAGTTGCACAGGAAATGGCAGGAGAGCGATGCTTCAGTCTTAACAGTTTTATAATGTACCTCATGCAGTGTTTGTTGTAACAATCATTCTGGCAGGGCCAGCTGGCTCATGGAACAAGACAACATCCCAATTTCTAGTCAGTTGTCTAAAATCCTGTCTGCTTGAACAGCAAGCTACTGTATCTGAGAGCTGTACAAGGGCTGATGTGAAATCAGCTGGGATTCTCACTTCAGTTCCCAGCAAATGCCTGATATAAGAACACCAGTTGCAGCCCAGGTGATGGCTGAGCTAATGTTCTAACTTCAGCTACTTTAGACAGACAACTCTGGCCATCAGTGCCATTAAATATTACACCATTTGGGGGAAAACCACACCAAACCCAAACCAGCAAACAAAATCCAAACACCCAAAAAGAATCATTTCCATAGCCAGTTCCAAAACTGAAATCCTGTGAGCAGAACATCCTCTGCTGCAGCTAAGTATTTCCACTGACAGTATGCAGAACAGTCTCAATACCAAAACCCCTCTGAGATGTATCATGATGAATCTGTCAGATCTTACATTCCCCATGAAATGCCTAAGAAGGAAGGGAAATGGAAATTGGACAGCCAACAGGGAAAACAGCAGCAGAAAAGGAACATGGAACTGTAGCAGGTTAGCTTTGGTAAGCACACTTAACAGCTACAACACAGCTTCCCTTCAGGTCACCTCTGGAAGCAGAGGAGCTAGGAATGAAGAACATGTCTGAATAAAATGATGCAAGCAGAAGACTCCAGCCCCTGCTACATCTCCTACCTGAATGGCCTCCACTTTGGCTGTCCAGTCTCTAGCCCGCTGCAGGGCTTCTTTCAGTGCCAGCACATTGGGCAGGTAAGCAGGGATGTTCTTGGCTTCACTGACGATGCCCTCCAGTGCCATGATACTTTGGCGAGGTCTAGAGTAAGAAAAACCCCAGTTCCAGCCTTCTCTCAAAATGGCACTGTTGCAGTTTGGGCTGAGTGCCCTCTGCTACATGAGGTGCTTCCTGTGTCCAGAGGTCCAGCTCAGTGGGTGGACACAGGAAATTAGGTATTTCTACCATAATTCTCTGCACCACCACTATAAGATCCAGTGGGAGGTCTGGCACCTCCTCTTTCTTCCTCGCCATCGCCCGGTAACTGGGGGAGATGTTGTCTCCCGGCCATGGGCCTGGCTAGGCCCAAGGCCACAGGGGGATGGGCAGTCTCAGATCTGGCCAGCTGAGACTAGCCTAGCAGTGGGGAGGGGGGAAGAAGGAGCCCTGGTGGTCTTGGATGTACCCCCAGGTGGGGATGGATCTTTCTGGGTATGTTTGGGATTTTCTTTTGTCACTGCTTCTGGCTCTCTCTGTAAACATTCACTACTTTTTCATTTAAACTTTCCATCACTTTTGCAATCCGTTTGTCTGAGTTGTTATTTTGCCCGTAGTGGGGAGGGGGCTGCCTCAACCCACTACATTATTGGTAGCAGAGGATGGTTACGGTGGGGAGGGGGTCTGCCCTCAACCCCTTTGCATTCCTGGCGAGCCAGCCAGGAGTAGGAGTTTGTTTTTGTGGTCACTCTGCAGATCGGATTGCAAAAGACGGAGAGTTTAAATCTAGTTGGGCGTCGGTTTGGGTTTTAGAAGTTGGGGCTCAAGTTTTGTTGCTGGGGCGATTGTGTGAGTTCTTGTGGATTGCAGGGGGGCATCTGGTGCGTGGCCGGTGGCACGGAGCCCCCTCCTGCTGTTTTATGCAGGG
This sequence comes from Colaptes auratus, assembly GCA_015227895.2. Lineage (NCBI taxonomy): Eukaryota > Metazoa > Chordata > Aves > Piciformes > Picidae > Colaptes > Colaptes auratus. Next base: position 2,373,393 of record CM037634.1, read on the forward strand.
GTGGTTCTTGACCATCGGAATTGGGGTACCGCTTAAGAACGCGGGACCTGCCCTTCCTCCACATTCATTCTCTGCGGAGCGGCAGAAGCGGCGGGGAGTGAAGCGGGGGAGGGGCAGCGGCGAGCAGATCAAAGTCAGGTCCGTTCTCGCTGCGGGGATAGAGCCAGCTGTGGCGGGCGGGCGAGCCCAGCTCCCGAAACTCAGGAGGGCGAACGGGGACCCCAGTTGGAAAGCCGTTCTCAAGGGCTCTGAGAACGCGTTTATGGCTTTTGCTGGAGAAGCTGTTTGAATGCCCGAGGGGTGGAGGTGATTTTGATTCTGTACCGCGGCGATAGAGGTGGCCGGAGCCCTGCTGTATACTCGGGCTGCGGCGGCGGCAGCCCCGGCCGTGCGCTCGGGCTGTAGCAGGGCCGGCCCTAGTCTCTTCCCCGATCTTTCGGACGAGTTCCGAAAATGGCGCCAACCACCTGGCACTGCCTCCCTTCTTCTCAGTAGGTTGTGGTGCAGCCCCTCCCTCTTTTTGAGGGAGGGTTGTGTAGTTTGATGCTGTCACGCCTCGGTACGCGAACGCCCAGCGGGAGGGCGGTGTACGGTGACATGCACCTATAGAGCCTCGGGCCGCGGCTGGAAGCGGTCAGCACTGGGCTTGGGATAGGTCCGTGCAGGGTTGTGGAAGGCTCAGCGTGCTATTTTCCTGGAGGGGTGGAGAAGCAGTTAGAGCCTGATTGTTCTGACTGGCTTGCCCCAGGGGTGGAAATATGCCGCTGAGTAAATAGAGATGGAAATAAAGGGGTGAGGAGTTGTGAGGCTTTTCCAGGTGACCAGCATGTCCAACGGATCCATGAAGAACTTGCACCGCAGAAGAGTGAACTCTGCATCGCTGGGAGGTTCCATTAGATGAGAGAAGAAGAACTGGAATGGACTGATGCTTGAGCCTGAATGAGAGACTGTTTGGGTGGACGCCCAGATGAAGATACAGACTTCGCTGGACATGTCATCAGAAGATTTCTGATTTGATGATATGTTTGGGGTGCAGAGATTATGGTATGAAATAAGGGGTGGCATGTTGCAGTTTGGGCTGAGTGCCCTCTGCTACATGAGGTGCTTCCTGTGTCCAGAGGTCCAGCTCAGTGGGTGGACACAGGAAATTAGGTATTTCTACCATAATTCTCTGCACCACCACTATAAGATCCAGTGGGAGGTCTGGCACCTCCTCTTTCTTCCTCGCCATCGCCCGGTAACTGGGGGAGATGTTGTCTCCCGGCCATGGGCCTGGCTAGGCCCAAGGCCACAGGGGGATGGGCAGTCTCAGATCTGGCCAGCTGAGACTAGCCTAGCAGTGGGGAGGGGGGAAGAAGGAGCCCTGGGGGTCTTGGATGTACCCCCAGGTGGGGATGGGATCTTTCTGGGTATGTTTTGGGATTTTCTTTTGTCACTGCTTCTGGCTCTCTCTGTAAACATTCACTACTTTTTCATTTAAACTTTCCATCACTTTTGCAATCCGTTTGTCTGAGTTGTTATTTTGCCCGTAGTGGGGAGGGGGCTGCCTCAACCCACTACAGGCACTCAGCTGAAGGCATACATTTGACAGCCTGCTGATGCACCTTTATCACTACACCGCAGTGCAGCGTACCAGGGCTGCATCCGTGGAGGGTGCTACTGGCTACCAGAGGTAACAAATCTGAAGGACTTTGCACAACCAAGTTCAAAAGGGCACAGCATCTGAAGGCCTCAATATCAAGGGAGCTGTCTTGGGTAGCACATTTGGTGTTTTTTGTGGAGGGGGAAGAACAGCAAAGGCAGAAGCAACACTCACAGCCTCCTGCCACTGTGCAGCATTAGAAGGAATCAACTCTTCTGCATCAACAAGCTCAAACCCAGCTCTCAAGCAGTCAAACTGCTGGGAGGTAGAACACAACCAAACCAGAATGCACTAGAGCCTCCAATTCCCTACTTTTTCACCATGGTCCTTAAAAGAAGCCAAGGATCCCAGAAGGTTGTGACCTAGAAGAACAGTTTGGAAAGGAACACTCACCTGGCCTGCAGGCAGACCTTGGCCTTCTCCTCCCACCTCTCCGAGACTGTTAGCAGCTCCTGCAGCTCAGCCATGGCTTTCTCTACAGCGTGGTGTGGTGCCAAGCCCACGCCAGAGTCAATCAGCTTCTTCATCACGTCTAGGGTAACCCTCTGGGGATCCAAGAGGGTTGACCTCACCTCATCCAGCCACCTTGCCTGCTGCAGTTCCTGCTTCAGCCTTGGCAGTTCAGGAAGCTCTACATAAAGGCCAGAGCCCATGTCTATCAACTCCTGCAGCTTGGATGAGTCTGGGATCTCATCCATCATCGCTTCTTGAGCACGCTCATGAAATTCTTCCACGTCATCAAGCAGATTCTGCAGCAACATACAGTACAAAGCAATTAAGAAAAATCCTTCAGAGCATCCAAAGGGAAAAGGTGACTGAGGACTCAGCTAGCTGTGAATTTTTAGGTGATCATCAAATAATCAGTCAGAGCCTCCACAGGTGATGCCAGCCAACTCGCACAAGCCATCAAGTCTGACACAGAGCATCTGAACTCATTTAGTGGCCTAATGTTTCATAGACTGGGCATACTACTTACATCAGACTCTGCTCTTGAAATATTACAACTGAAACTGACTCCAACAAAACAGAGTATTAAGCACTTCCCAATCAACATGAATTATAAAATAGCAGGGGGAGACTTCTGCAAAGAGATGATCTTTTCAATCCAGTGTCAGAGGCATCAGAACAGTGCTGGTAATACACAGCAGAACAAAACATGCTGAGGAGAAAGAAGGAGCCCGAGTTGTATGAGGACACAGAGTACAAAAGACCATCACAATAATGATGCTGGAGCAGGCCCATCGCTGAGACACAAAAGGGTTTTGCTGCACAAAGGGAAGAAATGGAAAAATGCAAAACCCTCTAATGAAAGAAGGCAATTTCAGAGAAATCCAACTGCAGTGCTGCAGTTGTCCTTATCCTCATGTTTTGGCTCTGTAAGGACAAATAAAAATCCAAGACAGCAAACAGGAAGGAATCTCTGCAGGGAGATCCATTCAAGGACATTCAACCAGAATACTTCACTGATTCACTCATGAGCCTCTTACAAGGAGAGAAGTATTTCTGCTAGCTAGTCCATGGCACAAGGAGGAGCAAAACATGCATTTCCTAACCCTCAGCTTCCTGCTCTGTTTGTCTGATGCTGCTTGCCCTGACTGATAGGAAAACAGCAGGCATTTACAAAAAAGAACGAGATCCACATCATAAATAATTGGATTTAGGGAACATGCTGCAGAGAGGCAACAGGGATATATTACAGTTTATTAACAACAACAATAATAAATCATGCCTTTTGCGTTGGAAAGCACTTATCATCCCACATGACAACTATTCTGCAGCTTGTTATGATAGATAACTGCATTCAAACCCTGTGCTGAAACCCTCTGTGTGTTTAGGCATGAATGACCATTAGCTAACTTCATTCACAAACTGAACCACTGCAGTCTGCAACCAGCGGAATGGTAACGTTCACTTCCTTGGCTAGTGATTAGGGTTAAACTTCAAGAACATGCACAGGCCCAGCACCTTACCAAAACCTTTGAGGTTGCTTTGCAGAGGGACCTCGACAGGCTGGACAGAATCCAACGGCATGAGATTTAACACATCCAAGTGCCAGGTTCTGCACATTGGCCACAGCAACCCCATGCAGTGCTACAGGCTGGGGTCAGAGTGGCTGGAGAGCGGCCAGGCAGAGGGGGACCTGGGGGTACTGGTTGATTGTAGGCTGAACATGAGCCTGCAGTGTGCCCAGGCAGCCAAGAAGGCCAATGGCATCCTGGCCTGCATCAGAAACTGTGGCCAGCAGGAGCAGGGAGGTCATTCTGCCCCTGTACACTGCATTGGTTAGGCCGTACCTTGAGTACTGTGTCCAGTTCTGGGCCCCTCAGTTTAGGAAGGATGTTGTCTTGCTGGAGCATGTTCAGAGAAGTGCAACAAAGTTGGTGAGGGGTTTGGAAGACAAGCCCTATGAGGAGAGGCTGAGGGAGCTGGGGTTGCTTAGCCTGGAGAAGAGGAGACTCAGGGGTGACCTTATTGCTCTCTACAACTACCTGAAGGGAGGTTGTAGACAGGCAGAGGTTGGTCTCTTCTCCCAGGCAGCCAGTACCAGAACAAGAGGACACAGTCTCAGGCTGTGCCAGGGGAGGTTTAGGCTGGATGTTAGGAAGAAGTTCTATGCAGAGAGTGATTGCCCATTGGAATCGGCTGCCCGTGGAGGTGGTGGAGTCACCTTCATTGGAGGTGTTCAGGAAGAGGCTTGATGGGGAGCTTGGTGCCACGGTTTAGTTGTTTAGGTGGGGTGGGTTGTATTGTATTGTATTTAGGTGGGTTGGATTGGTTGATAGGTTGGACACGATGATCTTGAAGGTCTCTTCCAACCTGGTGTATTGTATTGTATTGTAACCACTTTCCTAAGCCTGGGAGCTGAGGGAAGGAGAGCCTGGCTAGGCAAGACAGCGTGCGGCGAGAGACTGCGCGCCTGGCCGGGCGAGAGACAGCACACCTGGCTAGGTGAGACTATTTAAATGAACATACCAATGCAGATTGCCAGGAGTTTCTTGTCTGCCTGTAGTTCTGTCATTTACAAATTATGTCTTAATTTGAGGCATGTTTAAATAAACGGAAACAAAAGACTCCTTTGAGAGCACTCCTACAGGTCTATTAACAGACATAAACAGAGGAGGCTAAAGTACCATGAATCAGTATTAGTAAATATTCAGAGTTTGTATGTGATCAAAAGTGCAGGAAATCCCCCTACCACCCAAGGCCATTAGTGTACTTTCCAGTATTAGCTGCTGGGAAATACAAGGAAGGACAACTTTGAAGGATAAAGGTTAGCATCAACAGATCTGGAAAAGTATGCATTATGGAGTCTTATTCTAGTTCTCTGAAGGTACTTTTCTCCAGCAAAAATATGCCAGTATCATGAAGACAAGAAGGATGTGCAATGCAAAGTCTCTGTGCTACCAATGCTGAAGCATCACAGAAGAGTTAATGAACTGATGAAGGCAGAAGGACTTAACTGACACTAGTAAACACTGAGGGAAAAGAGGCCTTCTCAAACCAAACTTTATTTGGTTATGTAGCCAAAGATGCACCCAAGGGAGCATTTAGAACTTTGGGTCCTTAGTCCAGCACTCCAGAACATTCTTTAGCAACAGAGAACACCTGTGTTAAGAAATGGTTAACATACACCTCAAGAACCATTTCTCCAGGTGAAAAATCCTTATTAAGGATGCTTCTTGAATGAGTTTTCCAGAAGCTGATTAACAGGCAAAGCATTCTTTAACATTTCATCACCAGTGACAGAGAAAGAAATTGAAGATTGCTGCTCAGAACCCTTGCTGTGAGACAGAGTGCCAGAGTGACAAACGATAACAGCAGCCAGGGCAATCACAATTGTCTTCATTACTGCTTAGTCTAGATTTCGTCAAAGACAGATGCAACGAACTGTATGAAGGACAAGATATGCTGGCCAGGAATACAGATGAAGAGGGCTGTACCCTAGAAAGCAGGGCTGAGAAGTATTCACAGCACACACAGTGCCAATATGGCACTGCTTTCCTTCTCCCCTACAGAAGCACACCAATATAACCTTCAGAAGTTCCTATGAAAACACCTAAAGGCTAGAATTTAACCAGAAATTCCACCACTATAGACAGCATTAGTCAGGCTGGATTCACAGTAATGAGCCAGCAGTGTGCCCAGGGGGTCAAGAAGGCCAATGGCATCCTGGCCTGCATCAGGAATAGTGTGGCCAGAAGGACCAGGGAGGTCATTCTCTCCTATACTCAGCGCTGGTTAGGCCACACCTTGAGTATTGTGTCCAGTTCTGGGCCCCTCAGTTTAAGGGAGATGTTGAGATGCTGGAATGTGTCCAAAGAAGGGCAACAAAGCTGGGGAGGGGTCTGGAGCACAGCCCTGTGAGGAGAGGCTGAGGAAGCTGGGGTTGCTTAGCCTGGAGGAGACTCAGGGGAGACCTCCCTGAAAGGAGGTTGTAGCCAATCTCTGGTCTCTTCTCCCAGGCAACCAGCACCAGAACACGAGGACAGAGTCTTGAGCTGCACCATTTAGTTGATTAGATGGTGCTGGGGTGATAGGTTGGCCTTGATAATCTCTGAGATGTTTTCCAACCTGGCTGATTCTGTAATTGGTTCAGAGAGGTAAAACTTGGCCACCTGGACAGTGATGGGGGGTAGGATCTTGGTTTGGCTACAGTGAGAGCAGCACATCTGACAATGCCCATTGCATCAAGCAATGAAGAAGGGTACACATAACCATGTGGAGTGCTCTGCTCATTTGCCTAAATGGAGGCTGCCACTGCCTGACTGCTGCACAAGGGCTACCAAATCCTTTTGACATGGAGATAGATGCCAGGGGGAATGCTTCAGAACATCTGGGAAAGCAGCAGATATGTACACTGAGGCTCTATAGGTTCAGCACAGGAGCACAAAGGCCACTGTTTCCCACCTAAAAGATGTACTTGCAAAGGAGCAGGGGATATATGCAACCATTCCATCATGGCCAGAGAGCAACACGGCATCAGCAAAACTGATTCTTAAAGGAAAAAGCCTTTCATCCTTTACAACCAGCTAACATTATCTGCTAAAAACACCCACACAAACAAAACTCAACCAACCCTATGTAAGGAGAATGGCCACAGCCAAAGAGCTGATGCACACTTACCTTTACTTGTCGGGCCTGGCTGATAATGCAGGGCAAGCTGAACAACTGCTGCACAAAGGCTTTAAGCTCCTCCATAGTCACTTGGTGCGTGTCCTTCCACTATCTTGGCTCTGTCTGCTGGTGAGTGGACATAATTACCATATTAGCTGAGATGATGGTCCTTAGATTTACTCTCAGTGACAGAAAGCTATCAAGGTGTATGAGAAGTTACCAACAAAAATAGCAATTTATCACTTGAGAAATCAAAAACCCCTCAACCTCTTCAACAATTCCAAAACCTTGAACACTAAATTTGGTGTCATTCCTCTAGGCATCTTCAAGAGAATTTACCCCACTCCTCAAAGGCAGGAGTGTCTGGATGACTTTCAAGTAGTTTCTTCCAAAAGAACACAGCCCCAAAAAGCCTGCTTCAGGCAGCTCAAGAACTTGATGGCCACCACAGGCACTGGCCAGGAGTCTGAGATACATAACAGCAACAAGCTCTAAAAAGAAGTGTTTTTTAAAGCACTCTCTCTTGCAGCCAGAGACCTTCCAAAACCAGCCTTCTAACAGAGGACTGAGAGTGAGTAAGGCCCATTCTGCAATGGCACTTCCATTAAATATCACTCAAACTAAGTCACACATGCCTGCTGAAGGCAGTAAAGCACTTCAGTGACACACTGCACAGGCTCAGAGGGGTTGGAAGTGAACTCTGGAGATCATTGAGTCCAACCCGCTGCCAGAGCAGGACCAGCACAGGTTGCACTTGAACACATCCAGGCAGGGCTGGAAAGTCTCCAGAGAAGGAGATTCCACAACCTCTCTGGGCAGCCTGCTCCAGTACTGTGGGACTCTTACAGTAAAGTAGTTCTTGCTCACGTTGAGTTGGAACCTCCTGTGCTGTAGTTTCCATCCATTGCCCCTTTTCCTATCACAGGGTGCAAGTGAGAAGACATAGAATTTAGATTACTGATCAAAACCTATCTAATACTCCAAGGGGGGAAAAAGAAAGAACACTGCAGGCTCTGACTTGCTACGCAGAGAGGAGCAGTGGCTGGACCTGCCGTGCCTCCAGTGCTGCTGTATGAGACTGAGCAGAGTGCTGGTGCTCCAAAAGACACCACTGTTGGAGGGCTCACTGAAACAACTCACTGTAACTCTGTCCCTGGTCCAACAGCAGGAGATGCTGAACAAAGATGACAGAACTCTCCCTGCCCTATGGAAACTCACACCATTCAACAGTGGGGAACAACAGAAGACCAGAACAGCTACATTACACGCATTTTTCTGGTCTACCTATAATCAGATGCATAAGGAATAGAAACTCTTTTGCTTCATTTGACCATGAGTTTATTGCTGCTTTAATCTCTAGCAGTTTGTTCTGTTTGAGTACCCATTTTTAAGTTGCCTTTTTAATAACCTCCTCCCCTGTGTAAATGTGATCCTTCCCAATGTATTCACTAAGCAGCTCAGCCTGACCTCTCTCTTTACATTTCCTAAGACTGTTCACCAAAGAGGTTTCAAAAAACCCAAAACCCTTCTCAAAGCTCAGTTTTGTAACACTGCTCTTCAGCACACAACAGCTCTCAGATGTATACACAGGTCATGGGTTTCACCCCAGGGAATGCTCTCAGCTTTAGATCATGCACCGCTGAAAGCTGTCAAATGTTTCTACCCTTTCTGCTGCTTGGGGATAATGCTGGAAACCCACCAAATAATTTAACTGAAGGCAAGTCTGTTTTGAGAAGGTTGACACTCCAACAGCGAGAGGAGAAGGAAGCTGCAACAGACCACAAATGCCTGGGAGCTACTAATATAATTAAGCTTCACTAGGAATAGCAATGCAACCCCTGTAGCACTGCTTCCTCCTCAGACCAGTCTGGTGACCATGCCTCTGGTAGTGGGATGCTATGAGCATGAAAATCAAACAGGAGACCCTTCTTTCCTCCTTCAAATACAGTCAAATGCTCCTCTATTTTATATATAGCTTCCCAGTTCCACCAGGCATTATACATGGAGCTGTGGTGTAACTCTAACATTTTAGTGCTCAAATTCAAGCAGCTATGAGATGTGTTATGTTCTGTAGACCCAAGCAGCAGAGTTACAATTAACAAGGTATTTAATTCTACCCCCTGAAAGTTACACACAAAAACTACACTTGGGGGGAGGGAGAACAACCAGACAAGGACCCAAACCACACAACTCAAAAACCAACAAAGCACCACCCACCAACTACAAAGCCAAATCTTAGCAGAAATGCAAGCTGTGAAGTTTGAAGTTTGCCATACAACCATTGGCCAATGAATTATGGTCAATTAGCACAGAATCCACAGATGGTTTCAGCTGGAAAAGACTTCCCAGCTCAGAGTCCAACCATCAACACCACTGTGACCATTAAACCATATCCAAAGTGCCGTGTCTGCACATTTTCTGAACACCTCCAGAGATGGTGACTCCACCTGG
>CM037634.1:2383100-2426523 GCA_015227895.2 Colaptes auratus
AGAATCAGCTTCAAATCCCTATGGGCTCTGCAGCAGGCAGACAGCATTTCTGTGTAGAATGATCTGGTTGGAATAGGCTCCTAGCTGTTCTTTTGAGGAAGCCACTCAAATTGGGTGGCCAAATTCCACTGTGACAACCAGAACAATCTGGAGCTTCATTTTAGGTCTTCCAAACCAATCGATACGTTAAGTCTTTGCAAACCCCACAGGAGACAGACCTGCCTACCAGCGCTTCCACTCAGGAGGCTTTAAGAGCAGGATACCTTGGAATGGTAACTGGAATAAGAGGCATTAAGTTTTACCTTTACATGTGTCTACCAGAATCAGAGTGGGAAAGAGTGGCGGAAATCGAAGGCAGAAGGAAACAACTATTAAAAAAAAAGTCAAAAGATACACAAATTGTAGCTCAATACCAAAGTGCTTGGCACACATACATGGCATGATGAATTCCCTTTGAGAGGCATTGTAAAGTACAACTTGAAATCATTTCCAGACTCACTACTTAAAACTGATACTGAAAAATATGGAGGTTCACCTTCTAGCCAAGACAATTTTTGAATAAGCAGCCAAAAAAAACCCCGAAGATGAATGGCATACAAATGAATGTGGGAGATGTGGAGGGAAATGCATGGATTTGCACTGGCATTTTTGTGACTGACACTTTTTGATTAGATCCCAGGATTTTCATTGTTATTTTTGTGGCAATCACACTTCTGTATCAGCTCCTGGGAGTCAACCAAAGACCTCCAGATGAGTTCCCTAAGCATGCACCATTTTGGTGAACTGCCTTTCTGTGAGACATATCTTTTGCATATGTACCGTATCAGAAATATCTACTCAAATTCCTTAATGCTGTGATGATTCAGCTTGCAGGAGCTTATTAGGAACAAGTTTATTAAAGTCACATACTTGATTTGTAGAAACCTTGGGGAAAGTACACTGCAAATTAAACTTTTTTTTTCTTCACTGTTTTAGAAGCTTGTGGCTCTTATTGACTAGGATCTGTGTGCTGTCTCCCACTGCTCTAACATCTGCTCTCATTGACTCAGTTCATGCTTTGAATACTGATCTTTTAAAAGTAGGCAGAAGATCCCACAACTTGTATTCTGTAAAATGAATGTGAAGCCTTATTGTGGTTGCCAGATACACTTAACATTTGGAATTCACTTCCTGAATTCACAGCACAGAAATCCTCCTCCAGTATAGAAATTACTGACTGTTGGACCAATTATTAAAGCTGTTTCAGCTTAAAAACACCTCTATTATCCCATACAGAAAGCCTTAAATAATTAGTTCTTGATCTTGCTACAAAAGAGAACATATTCTCCTCGGTTCCTTCACACAAATCCTGAAGTCACTAGTTCTCCAATAAGTAAAGTGTCAGAGAGCCCCTAACTCCAGGAACAGGAGTAGGAGAGACCTCTACTTAGGAAATCCTCTCTTCACACCCAGCTGCCTAATGAGCCGTTTCAGACAAGTGCAGACACAATGTATATAGGGAGACACCTCACAGCCAGCCTCTACAAACGGCTCACTGACCATTGCAAGTGCAGTACCACAGACACTGATAAAACAGGTACCTCCAAACTAAGCTTCAGGCCTTAAGTTTTGCTTTTATAGGGGGACACCATATTCTAGGCTTACAAACAAGCTATATCTATTAGGAACAGTTGTTTGTGTCACTGAGTTGTTACTCAGCTTGTTTAGTTCTTTAAAGATCCTAAAGCACATTTCCAAATGCATGTACACATACATAATATAGCCCCTTCTATTCCTCTCTTCTCACTTTCTTCTCCAGGCCTTGCAAAAGCTCTTGTGTGTTTGGACAGTCATCAAATTAACCTTGTTGCTATCTAATGGACCATCACTTGCACCAAAGTTCAGCTTCAGAGAACACATTCACATTAACTGGCTAAAGAGCAGCCACAGGAATACAAGGGAAGTTTAACTATCGCTGCTTATTCAAACTGTGGCCACCACATTTCATGGAATCCCATGTTTTAAAGCCAGTTTGGTACTCTGGCTGTCTCTTCCCAAAAGAACTAGTCACAGGATGAACCCTGACTATTAGTGCCCATAGCACAAAAGCCCTACCAATAATTCAGCCAAATCTGAACACAAACCAAATGGTTGCCTACTATTTCATTGCAACTTGGTAACTCTTGTTCCTAGCATACCACTGACTTGGCAGAAAAACACACCCGTGCATGCTAGCACTTAGAACCACACAGAGCAAGTCTAAGAGCAGGGCTTCCCTTTAAGTGCAAGGCATGACTCGTAAAAAGCAGAGAAACTCTGGAAGGGTTTGCTCCTGTAACCTGAGGATAGAGTGCAGGTGTTCCTGATGAAAGCGAGGTGGACAAGGCCTGCTGAGTCGAGGCTCCCTGGGGGGAAGCAGATGAGAGCTGCGACTCCTGCAATACCGTCTGAGGCAGCTGAACAATGGGCAATGAGAAGTCTGAACCAAAAGCAGAAGATGAGCCCCCTGTAGGGGGAGGAGACTGGAAATCGCCAGTGTCAGAGGAAGTCAGCTGTGAGGAATCACTGGAGTATTCTGGGCTTCCTTCCAGCCAGCTCCGCCTGGCAGAGCCCCGACTGGGACCTGCTAACTCAGGACCAAGAGAGTTACACAGCTCCTCTGTCACAGGCTGAAGCCGACCATGAGACCCTGGGCCTTGAGCGGATTCCTCTTGACTGGTCTCCATAGAGCCCCGGCGACTTCTGTAGACCCGCTGGGGTACAACTGCCCCTTCTGCTGGAGCAGAAGTTGGTGTGTGCACATGGAACTCAAAGACACAGCTGGCTCTGCCATCACCGCTGTGAGAGAGCACAGCTGGGGCAGAGTGCGGAACAAATACCTGGTGGAACGTCATCTGAGCAGGGTCTGCACTCAGAGGAGCTGAAACACTGGATAATGGAGAAGGGGACCCATCCCAGAATCCAGCCTCAGGTTCTGAACTTGTCTTGCCAGGTATGTTTGCCCCAATTGAAAGTCGAACACGGAGCTGTGTGGAGGACCACCTTGCCCAAGGTTTGGCTCAGAGACCTGCTTCAATTGTTGTTCAGTCACATGAGAGTTATAAGCTACTTGATCGCACTGCTCCGATACCTGTGAGGGGTAGTGCATGCCCACCAAATACACAGCTTCTGGATGCATTCTGTAGTGAGCATCCTCTGGAGGTGTTGGTCCAGATCTATAGTCACTGTGGACAGGAGCTGGCTCAAACACAGGATTAACTTGCACTTGCAGAGGCTCTCCAGCGACTCTCTGGGCTGCTGTGCCCAGCATAACAAATGCCTCTGGTGTCCAATTGGTGGGACTACCACCAGGTGGAACTAAACTCTGGCCAGTCTTCAGCAATGGCTGGAAGTGGCAAGTTTGGGCTTCCAAAAATGAAGTGCTCTTGCGCCGCTGAGCGACTGCCACCTTCGGCGGGCAGACAGGCGGTGGGGAGAAAGACACCGGCCGCTCATGGACGGTTGGGAAAAATATCTGAGAGTCTGGGAACGTTGGTGTTCCCCCACGAGGGTGCTGAGGCTGTATTGACATGAACAAGACAGGTAATTCATACATTAAAGTGAAAGCACATCAACATGCATAGTTCACTTGGCAGTTCTGTGAGGTAACTTTATAGAATGACTACTCAACTCATGGTCAAAAACATACAGTACTCAGGAAATTTAGGTGAGTTGTAAACAGCCATTAAATACATCCATGGCAGGCATAGCTACAAATGGAAACATTTGCTTGGGTTAGAGCTGCTTTTCCAGTCCAATTCCAACAAATCACAAAAAGAAGAGTTCTGCTCCTGGCAGTGGAATGAGCTCTACGGCCGCAGGCCATCCATTGAGCTAAGTGCTGGAAACCCAAACCTGAGCTTACTGCCGTGTTCAGACTGTGATAGCAACAGCAATGCAGGGCCTCTAGTTTGTACTTGGAAAATGAAGTTCTATTACATCTTAGTATTATTCGACACAGCAGGCAGTGCTGATATCCCATGGGCCATCTAGAGAACTGAAGTGAAACCTTTTGTGAGACACAACTGAGGCATTCCAGCCTACAGCTGGAAGAAAAAAAGTATGACAAGACTGCAGAGCTACAGCTGATCATCTCTTTTGATCCCTCTGATTATCTATGCAAGAGTTAGAAACTAGCACTCTGGAACAAACCGATGAGAAAAGGTGTGACCAAACGTTCACAGATTTAGTACTAGAGTCCTCAGGCAGTTCCACACACTCTGATACGCTACTTCAGATGAGGCTCACCTTATTTCACATTGGTAGAGAAAATTCCCTGAAGAGTCTTATAAAAGCATACCAAAATTTAGTAATTCTGCATTTTTTTTCATCTGCCTGTCTACAGTATGCCAAGACACACAATGTATTGTCTACCCTAAAGGAAAACAAAATTGCAAGACTCAGTAGCAAGTGCTCTACCTTTAAGACAGATGGCATTCAAGACTTCAGTTGGTTTGGGGATTTTTCCCCACACACACCATTCTTCCTCCCCAAACCCTTTTTTTCCTGGAAAAGCAGCAGCAAATTTCCATATAGATCAATAGTAACAAGGTCCTACAGTATGAAGAACTCTTCCTATGTTCTGAAAATTGATTCCACTTACTTCACTTTACAGACAAATGTTTCTTGAAGTTTATTTTGTATAAAGCAAAGCCCAAAACTGAGAAGAGATTACCTCATGCCTTGCAACTAACTTGTATCAGACATTTTGAGAAGCATGAAACTACAGCTTCTTCCCAACAAGAAGCATCTGAAGTGGCATTTCCAGTGACAAGTTAGTAGAAAGATCTTCAAAATACATTCATACTCTGAATTTACAGTATCACTAGCACAGCTAGCCAAGGCTTTTAGCACCATCACCTACAACAACCAAGCTTTAAGAGCTGGTTGTTTTGTGCAGGGCTTACTAACATTCAATGCTTGCTTAGAAATTGGACAAATAAAAAGACTGGGGTTACAGGTGGGCAATTTAATGCACTCTACCCTAAAATACAAAAAAGAAATGGTCAGCCACTGTTGGATGTTTAAGTGGACTGCTTCCCAGAAGAAAAAAAAAAAGTACCTGAAGAATCAACATTCTAGCAGCACTAAGAATCAGCTCTTTCATTTCTCATTTTAAAAATGCCCAAGGCCCAGGATGTATTTAATGATAACTTATCTTACTATGCCAGGAGGCAAATGGTAACACATACAGGACTGACAGAGAGGGAGGGCAGGCTGGAGCGTCGGTGCTTGCGTGGAGAGGCAGAGTGCATGGGCAGGACACTTTCCAGGGCTTTAGAAAGCTTTTCTGCAAAGGTTTCTTCAGGGACAGTCCGAAGGTAGAAAGGAGAAAGAGGTGCAGACAGCGCTGGTGGTGGGGTGCAAGGAGCACTGAGAGGGATGCAGGACACAGAGGGAGGAGCAGGAAGGTGGGGGACACAAACTGACATGCTACGACCACGTTGAGGCTAAAGGAGGAAAACAAAAGATAAGAATTGAACACTTGGAAAAGAAAAAAAACACACAACAAAACTGGCAAAAATCTATAATGAGGTAGAAAAGAAATGCAGACACAATGAACAACCCTGACTAGTATGTGTGCAGGAAGATTCAAGTATGCTGAATGAATGGCAACACACACTGGGAACAGGCTGTGTGCACCTCCGAAGACCCAAGTTGGCCTTAGGTTACTGAGCAGCGTGGGAAGCTCCCTCATACCCTTCTAAGAAGCATGTGGAAGGCAGACCAGACAGGAGAGAATTTTCTCTGGGGCCACTGATGGAGGCCACACTGTGCAGACTCACAGCATCCGGTAGTCTGACAGAAGGAAAAATCTAAATAGCTAATGACAGGCTTTCAAACATCCATCCTTAGCTTAGAGAGTGGATGTGTGCTTACACTTACCACCTCACCCAGACTCCCTGCTTGGGCACCTCCCTGCCTCAGTAAAGTGGAGAAACTGTATGCAGCTGATTCTTTAGTAACTAAAATATTACCATAAAAATGAGCACACACTACAACCCAAGTCGTGGAAAAAAGTTGGTTTAATGCATGGAAAACTCAGTAAAATTAGTCTTAGACAAACATTTTCCAGATGCAGGGCCAATAAAAGCATTAGGGTTTTGTAATCTTGTCACAACCCAGAAGGCCACAGGTCAAAACCCAACAGAGCCAGAAGAAACAAAATTAGGTTTGGGGGTGGGTTTTGGTTTGTTTGTTGCTTTGTTGGGTTGGTTTGTTTCTTACTTATTTTTGGTATGGTGTGGTGTGTTTCATTGTGGGTTTTAAGTGAAGATGATGTTTTAAAGGCAGTCTTTCAGCAGCAAGTTTTCCTTCACTAACATTATGTGCCTCTCATGAATTTAATCCACAACTTCTTAACATAACAAATCAAATACAGACCTCCAGAGGGAAAAAAGCTTCAAGGTCTTCAGTGGAAATCTGATTTAAAGCTTTCTGACGTGAGAAATCTTGCCAGACTACTCAGGAATTTGAAAGAGAGGCAGAGGGGAACTCAAGTGTTAAATAAATATTTGAGTCATAATCTTCATCTGTTCCAAGACAGGGCTAGTTATGTGTGTCATTCCTGACTATCTAAACTGTTCAAAGATATCTCCAGTGATGGAGACTGCAATACTTAACTGTCCTTGTTTGGTAGGAAAAAGAAAAATCCCTTCCTAAACAACAATTCCATGATGCAATTTAGGCTTATTATTCCTACTCTGACAATGATGGTGTGATCAGATTTGCCTTCTCCTTTTCCACAGCAGCCTTTACAGCCTTCTCTACCCTCAGACTCATTTTTCATAGGCTCAGCTTCACTATTTCAGTCTTCCCCCACACACCATGCTCTCTGTATTTCTGGTGGAGTGGGGTTTTTTTTGTCACTGTCCTCTGAATTCTCTCCCAATTCCCCCTCAAATTCACCGAAGCAGGGAGTCCAGGATAGGTTTATCAATAGCCAAGAGCTGAAGAACTATTTCATGTAGTGTGATGTTTGCATTTGTTACAACAGCATGATGTTTTTGACCATGTCCACCTTGTAGGCCAGGAGAATCCCTGACTTTTGGGTTGTTGTGTTATGGGGTTTGGGTCTGTTTGGGGCTTTTTGGGTGGTTTGGTTTTGGGGGTGGGGGCAGAATTGCAGCCTAGCCAGTTGTCGGTCATCCTGTACTTGTGCAGCTGCTTATTCTTGTTTAAGCATGAACTTTGTCCTTGTCCTGTTTGAATGCATTCTATTTCTTTTTAAGGACACTTCTCCAGTTTTCAGTGTAATATTTGACTTGTCATCTTGTCTTCCCGACAAACTGTTAGTAGTTCCTGGAGTGTTCCACTCCATCCTGTCAGCCTCCTGGTATTATTCTCATCAGCACCTTTTAGTAGTGAACTAAGCAGCTTGACTACATCTCTACTATATGCTTGTTCACCTGTCCCCTCAGAAGATCTTTGTTTCTCAACGTGGAAGCTATCCATCCAAAGAGAATTAAATGGCTTCTGGTCCAGTAAATGCCCACACATGAAAATATGGTTTACACAGAACAAGAGCTTTTTAGAGGGATTAAAAATGCATTTGATCAAGGCCTAGCAGTATCCCACGCTTCAGGTTACGTGCCTTTGAAAAAGATAGAGATGCTTTGCTTGTGAGTGAAACCAGGATGCTTTCCAAAAAGCCAGGGACACCAACAGTTCTCTAAGAAAGCCTCCAACTGCAAGTACAAAGAAGTGAAGGCCCTGTGTCTAAAGTGTCACATCATCTCCCTTATGGTATTGCTTTATTATACTATAATGTCTCTGCCTCAGCCTTAGATTTTTATTTGTGTGAAAAACAAGTGACAAGGGAACCACTGAAGACAATGTAACACTAGCAGAAGTTCTACTCCAGAGTTAGAATAGATTTCTGCTTGCTCTCATACTCAGATCTAAAAAACATACCAAGGGAAAAAACATACCAAAATAAAAAGGGCAACACAAATGAACATAGTAGGAAGAGTATTTGTGCCCAGTGCAGACTTTCCAGGGAAAGGACGCATGGCAACTGATGAGCAAATCAACACAAGCTAGAAATAAAACTGGGAACGAGGGTGTAGGGGCTTTTCAGTCTGGAGTTCTCACATGCAGCATTCTATAAGAGTTAAAAACATCTTACCTGCTGAATCTGAAATCAAAGCCTCACAGAAAACACACACAGCAATTCCATGCTTAAGCAATAGCTCAAACTATTCTAATTCCTTCTCCAAAACAAACAGCTTGATCCCTGATAACTTCATATACCATTTATACCATCACCTTCCCAAGTGAGATTAAATGCTTGCTTTCATATGAAAGCCCTTCCCTGAGGATGTTATTTACATCCATTAATAAATAACTGAATAAATAAAGCCCTAACCCATCATTAACCTCTGCTTAAGTGCACTTAAGCTTTAAAGACGTAAGCCCTTGCCCTTTCCCTCCCTTACCTAGATTCAGTTACCTTGCAAACACAGTCCCTTCACTACTCCCCATGCAAAATCTGCATTACATGCAAACTCAAACATACATGGATGACTGCCTGACAGACCTTTCTCTGGCTTTCCAAGAGAAATACATCAAATCACTCCATGCTTTTGCAGTGCTGTATGTTGTGGCTTACCGCTGCAGGCGGCTGATAGCCTCCATGCTGCTGCGACTGCACCTGGCCGGCTGGAGCTGCGTATCCCTGCACCGCGGCCGTGGGGATAGACTGATCGTGCTGAGAGCCATAGGATACAGTCTGCTGACTGCTCACACATGATTCCGTATAAACAGAGGACCCTTGCCCACTGTCAATTGTCCCATCAGCTGCAGAAGTTAAAGAGAAAAAGCTACATTTCAATAACTGCAGTCTGGATTCACAACTTGCAAGATATTACAATCAAAGATGGGATTGTGTTTATGCCATGCCACGTGGAATTCAGCAGCATTTCACCCCCTGTAATATATTAGCTGGTTAGAATTCTTTATTTTTCCTTCCTCAATACACTAATTCCTTACCAGTATGCCTTCCCTAACCTTTGAAAATCAGTAACCTCCAGAGGTTTGAGAGGATACTTGATAGTAAATCATGCTTCCTATAAAAGGCTAGACTAGAAATAGAAACTGAAATTCCACATTGCTGTGAATGATCTTCCAGAGCTTTTCCATGACACTTCTCATTATTTATTTGTACACAAATATACAAACCAGGTCTGCAGTGCCAGCTGGCAGATGTACCCAACGCAGACAGAGAGCATGTAAAATCCCTGTTACGTGAAGAGCAGACAGAAATTTGCTTTTTAACTTTAGCATTCTAATATGGAAGTTCTCGTCTACCACCCTTACTCATAGATTTATTCAAATGTTGGGGTGGCAGAAGGGGCAAAGTTGGGAGTGCTGATCATCATCTCATGGATAGTGTGAAAAAATAGAAAATGAAACCTTTTTTCAGAAGCAACTTTGAAGCCGGGATGCCTGTACATTAATCTCATCCCCACCTTAAACATCAACTCACAAGGATTCAAGGAATTGTGCTGACTGCACTGCAGGGCCAGTATATACTGTCCCCATAGAAGGGCTGCAAAACTAAGCTGTGCTGATGCTTCAGGTGCCCTACTTCATTTAGTTTATTAAACTGAAGCAAAGCAAAAATTATTTTGTCCCAAGACACTGGATGGCAAACTGTGCCAAGACTTGACTCAGCTAAGGCACAGAAGCATCACTTGTTTTGCTGAACTTTCTAGTGGGCCAATGGTCTTCAGCAGCTAGCAATAACTGAAGATATTTACTGCTAGACTTGCTAAAAATCTACAAACCTAAGGTGAGGCAGAGCTGTGTAAGTGCAAGAGCTCTTCAATAAGCAAGCTGCCACACTTACAGAGAACAGATATACTGGGTTGTTGGAACTGCAGCTGTTGATGTTGATCAGCTTCTGGCTCTTCAGGCTCCACTTGTGTAGAAACAGATGCTGAAGTAGCAGGGACAGGAGTAGTACCAGTGACAGATGGGGAATGCTTTGACCCTGCTTGGGAAGCACTTGATGGTTGCTGTTGCTCCAACTGCTGCTTCTGACTACCTTCTTCCTGAAGCTTCTTCTCCTGTTCCTCCCGCACCAGCTGACGCTGCTCTCGCTTTCGCTTAATCAGAGACACCCTGTCCTTGATGGCTTTCGCCATGGTCTTGTGATCCCCTTCACAGACATAGCCAGACTCCACCTGGAGGAGGGGATAGTCACAGAACGCAGACTGTCACAGACAGCAGCTGCTGCAGTGCTACAATACAAGCTACCACTCTCG
Source organism: Colaptes auratus (assembly GCA_015227895.2). Classification (NCBI taxonomy): domain Eukaryota; kingdom Metazoa; phylum Chordata; class Aves; order Piciformes; family Picidae; genus Colaptes; species Colaptes auratus. The sequence continues at coordinate 2,393,387 of CM037634.1, forward strand.
CACTAATTTCTCATTCACAAACTCCTCAAAGTGTTTTATTCCAGAGGGTAACAACAGCAGACACAGGTGCTGGCAGCCCGCACGTCGCCATCAGAGAACGCCAGTGCTTCCGATGCTTTGTAAGACTACCAACACTTACCATTTCCTGCGCTACATCCTCTGGGACATCTCTTTCCAAGTCAAAGGAAAACTCTATTGCCTCGTTATCTTTATATTTGCCCTTGAGTTTTTTGATGTCTTCAATTCGCAGCCAGAGTTTAATGGCAATTTTTTCTCCATCATCTTCTTCTGCTAGCTCTACCCGCACCCCAGTCTCTTCTTGGAAGAAAGCATGGTTCAAAAGGTCCTTAATAGCATATCTGGTGTGTTGGGAAAGAGCATGGAAGAAGCACAGTTAATAGGCTTTCATAAAACATTCAGGATGATGCCTTCAGTTCATTCTCTGCATTTCACACATCTCTCACAAACCGACAGCCCCTCATTCACAGCTTTTTAAAAGGATGGTGAAGAAACAAAATGCAACAGTGCTACACGTACCAAAATCAGCACTGCAGGCTGGTCAGAAGGATCAGCAGATTTAAGACTGCTGAAGAGGATGTATATGAACTAAAATAATAAGAAACTAGTTTGGTTCTATTGAACTAAAACAGACAACCCTTAGTCCTCAAATCAGTAATCCCAGTATGTATTTCAGCTTATTTCAAGATCTTGGCAAAAGCTTCATTTGGTAAATTCGGCACCAGACAAGCACCATCTGATTTCTTTCGTATTTCATACTATTTTGAACCACTTCAACTTTCATTCCTCTCAGCACAATTAGGAGCTTTGTCCTATGTTCATACATTTAACAGCAGCAGCCTAAAAGTGAACTGTTTAAACTACATGTCAAGAAAAACATGACATGCCACCACAGGAGCAACTTTAAATAGGGGGGCAGGATTTGTTTACAACTATGGAAAAGAGCAGAAATTAAAAATATACAGCAACACCATCAGATGCAAAGCTTTAAGAGTTCATAGAAGGGGATGAATAAACATCCATAAACCAGACAAAGCTAGTTCTGAACTAAATAGGGGAGGCTAGGATGGCCAAAGACTGATACACTCTTAAATGAGACTTTCAGTAAGGAACAACCATGTAAAAGCAGACAACAGCACAACCCAAACACACAAATAAGACAGCAGTTAGAGACTTCTAGTAATGGTACAAATTAATCATTTCAAGCAGAAGTCACCTTGCAGAAAATGCAGATGGTAACAAGCAGCAAGAATTTCTGCAAAATTTGAGACCTCAAAATACTCATCCGTAAAATGCCAACAAAATCAAGGGACAGGAAAAACAAAGGATTACAGAGTAACAAACCAACTGAACAATCCAAATACCTGGGAACCCAGAAGGATTATCCTCCACTGTTTTGCTGACTAAGTCTAAGTTTTAGTAAAAGCAGCAGAATTTTTGACTAAGCTGCTAGGAGTGGTCAGAATTGCAAATGCTGTAGTGACAAGTGTTGAATATGAATCTACCAAAGAACAGAAACTGCAGCAGCAACGCTGGCTTCCCAACTTTCACCAGGATACAGAAGCCCCCAGCAGTTAACTGGATCTGGTGCCACAGATGTAAGAATCCACCTTTACCCCTGTAAAGAAAAGGGCTTACCTTTCACCTTTGTTCTGCCGGATGCATCCCTCGATGATCTCCTTCACTTCGGGGATTGCTACTTTGTCAAAGCTGGCTGGCTTGACACCCTACAACACAAGAGCAACAGGGAAACTGAAATGCCCACTTGGGACAAGTTTTGCCTTTGTTTACGCAATAGATAGCTGGCCTGAATAGCACACTAGTGCAAATGACAGAGAAACTGGAGCCCAGCCACACTTTCAGCTGTTTGTCAGTGACTTGTGCAAACTCCCACCACCCCCACTTCTCGGCTACACTTCAGTGACACAAACTTCTGGCAGTTAGGTTCTCAGCATAGAACTGTTAAGTTCTCATGGAGATTATGGTAGTCAGAGGCTACTACACAAACTGGACTAAGACAGGAAGGAAATGCTTCCTATGTAATACTAATTCATGAACACATATGATTAACTTAACAGCTTTCAAAGGATTCTACTGCTTCCCACAATGTTCCCAATGTGCTATTACATGAGGTAATTTTGGTATAGATTGCTTTCACAGGGAAAAACCTTAGCTAAGAATGATCTGAGTGGATCACTCAATGTTTTAAACAAAACCCCAAAACAGGAAAGTAAATAAAAAGTACTTTCCTGTATCTTAGCTCTCCCCAGAAGACCTACTACATTCAAACCACGCTGCTTCATCACTGCCATTGTGAATTCAGATAGAAGATAGATGAATTTAGCACTACAAACCTTTACTAAAAGCCCTGCAACACCACACAGCAATCTCGTCTCCAATACATGCTAAAGCCACTGAGGAAGAACAAAACAAAATCTTTGTATGATCAGCTACTCAACTCAGCAAAGCACACAGGCCATGAGATATGGCCATCTGGGAATTCTGCAAAACACTACAAGCAGAGAGCCAAGCTTCAGTACTTCATTACAGCCAGCAGCTCTGTTTCAGAGACAACTGCCCACAACAGGAAAGTTTAGCACTCAATTTTACTTGATTCAGCCTTTAGCTTCAGACTCTGTATTTAAGAGAGCAGAATGAGAAAGGATAAAGACATCCTGGTCAACAGCTGAGCAATTCTGAAATCATATGCTTGATACATGTGAACCCATGTCACTGGGAAATCACAACCAAACTGAAAGTGAAAACCAGAGTCTCAAATACAGAAAGAAATGCAGCAACAGCACAAGCATCATGATTTGCATCCTAACCAGAAAGTACTTATTCCAATATCCTGTATGATATTGCTGCCCACCAAGTAGGGACAAGACATGACCCTTCCTCTACTGTCAGTGGAAAACAAGTCTTGAAACTGAAAGGCTCAAGCCTGTGAACCAGAGCCTTTGCAGCTACAGACCTTCCTTTAACTGATTGTGGAGATTTAAGACAGTAATTTCCATTCACAATTCGCTACTTTTTCCCTTGGCCAAGCAAGGCACTTCATTCTCTTCATATGTTCACTACCCAAAACATTCCCTACCACACTCTTCCAGCTAAGGGCACAGTCAACATCAACTTTAATAGATGCAAGCACAAGACTTGGAGTAGCACAAGAGCTAAGTCTTCCAGTGGACAACAGCACTATTTGTCACTACAGAGGTGCTGTAACTGCAGTTTTTCAAAGGGCAAACCCCCAAACCTACAGCAAGGCACAGTTTTTCATTTGGTAAAATGCTTCCTGTTACAAAAGCATTCTGGCTACCTATTCCTTTGCTATAAAATTTCTTCTTATGAAATTCTGCCTGCTGCAATTCACAGAACTGAAGGGTATATTGTGACTAGAATAAGCCTCAAAACACAACGTGTCAATAAACATTAGCTTAATGCTTTTAAAAGCTCCACTGAACATTAAGGCTTCTGGAGATCAACGCCTCATCTAAGACACCAAATTGGAGTGGTACAGGCAAGTTTAATTCTGTAACCAGATCATACCATAAGTCTTCAGTTTCTTAGGGATCCAGAGGGGTTTTATTGTCCAATGTTGGCATCAAGTACCTGTCTGCATGTGTGTCTGCCCATATAGCAGACTACTCAAAGACACCCACCTCTAATTACCACCAAGTTTAAAATGGTTCCAGAAGTTCAGGCATGTGCCGAGAGATGTCTCCAAACATGATTACATGTTCTCCTATGTACATATAGAACCCTATCAAATAATGATTCAAGTGCTTATTTTATAGATCTGTATCTAAATTTGCCAAAAATTAGCACATCTCCCAGACAGCTCAAGCCCCAGACGTAGCAACAGCCTGCACGTATGTTCAGTTATGCTGCGGCAGCAGAAGGAAGATGTCAGATCTGGGACAATGTCACTTCAGATAACCAAAAGCTGGCTAAGACAACTGGTACAGCAAAACAGAAGCCAGAATGTGGGGTTTCTTGTTAACTGTTTCACCACATGCTCTGTTCTTGCACAAAGCCTGAAAAGGTAAAGCTAAAAATGGATTTTCAAATCAGTGACTCAATCTGCTACCCTTTGTTTCTCGCTTCTGAGAGACATGGAATAGATGTCCCAAATCTTCAAGCCCTTCCATGATGGCTGTTTTACAATACTTCATTTCATAAATTCCAAAACAAGAGTTCATTTAAAGAGAAGGTTCCACCAGCCACCTCCACCATAGCTTCTATGTTCCTAACTACTCCTCAGAAAAAGCTGGGAGAATCTAACCCTACGGCCTAAAACCAACAGAGGTTTCCTGTGCTCAAGTAGCTGCCTGTTTCTCCATTTGTTCTGCAGCCCACAAGAAGAGTTGCCTTAGCCTAGTCTTCAGTGTTAACCAAGATGAAGTTCAGATGCTTAAGTACCATCAGCATTTAAGAACTGAGTACTTCTTCCCCTCCTCCAAGCACTAGGGGAAGTGTCAAACATTTACATAACAAGACAAAGGATACCACCAATGAGAAAAATCTATAGATCAGTGAAGCCCTTGCTACCCAAAGATGCCTGTACACCTTAATCTGCCACCAGAGAAAAGCCAAAGGGAGGCCAGGTCCTGCAGCTCACATAACCTTGACATGTCCTTAAGGGCACATGCACTGTGTGGCCAAGCATGTGATCATTAGTCTCTCAAGCACATACTGAGCCCTTCTGTCCTTCCTGGTTTTCACCAGTTACTGCAGGATGGTAACATCCTAATTGGTTTCTCCTGGTCCACAAACTCCTTAGAAGAATCACAAGCCATCTCAAACCCTTTAGTCCTGTTCCCCAGTGCCAGTTTAATGGGAACTAACCACCCAACTCCCACTGTTCTGAGCTTGCTGGAGAAATAAAAGGAAGAGCTCTTGCTGGGAAAAAAAAAAAAAAAAAAACACCAAACCACCACACAAGTTTAGAGGGCTGTAACAGGCACACATGAAAGTCATCAACATTTTCTCAAGCTCCCATCCAAACCAGCATGAAAAGGCAGTGCTCCTGAAAGCAAGCCTTCCCCTTCCCCCACAGGTGACATTTCTCCCCCTTTGCCAGCACAGTTGCATAATGACCCAGATCAGTGTTTATCAGACTGGAAACATGTCCAACCAAAAAAGCCTGCAGCAGTGTCCAGCGAGATGAAGCTCCCCAGTTTGGTTCCCTACACTGTTGCATTAGCTCTAAGTCTTACAGAAGGAAAATGGACAAGTAATAGTCAACGAGGGCAGAACTGTGAAGAGAATGCCAACTTGAAACTTACTGAACACTTAAATCTTGGCCTATGTAGGCAGCACAAAGTGCAACTTATACAAAACAACACTCATCTTGGTTTTCATGTTAACTGTAAGAAGAGATCTCATATTTCTCCTATCTCAGATGTGACAAAGTCTGTGACTTCAGATTTTATTCATGTGGGGAAAAGCGTGTTCCAAAATCCAACATCCACATTTATAGGGTGGAGGCTTATTTGCTCCATTAAAGGCAAGTTAAGTCCTCAACCAATAGATTTGCAAGGTTTTCTTCAAATCCAAATTATATGCTATCCACAACTCCTCTTCACTATTTCTGCCTGGAAACATGAAGTGTCCTAAATTTCAAAAAAAGAGTTCAATTTGGATTAACACAAGTGGAAAATAGCAGAAGCACTAAGTGTGCCAGCCTTGCTGTTCAGGGCTTTAATCTCCATTTAAAAAATTACAGGGGGAAAAGAGAAAGAGAGCCCAGCCAGGTTGAAAAGCTGAAGACTGAAGCTATGAAAATATAAAGCAACTCAGTAGATTTGTCCAAAATTGACACACCCCTAAAATCCTTTCCGATGGCTACACACCTTACAGAGCTGAAATGCTTACTTACCTCCTTAGTGCAATCCTTGTGGCAGCAGCAACAGTGTGAATTAACAATGACAAATACAGGACACAACTCTCTTTTTGTAAAATCCATCAGGAAAAGAGACACAGAACCCCCGGAGAGCAAGTTCGGTGCTAGCTGCCGACGAGAATCTACTGGGCTGGGGCCTTAACGCACAGCGGAAGGAAAGCAGACATCAAAGTTCAAAGGGACCATTGTTTTTTGTTGGACACCTCTTGTACTCTTCCAAGTCCAGTACATGAGGCTGCAGAGATTTGAGCTCAATATCCCCTTTTGCTACTCAAACACTGAATCAATACAGAGTCAATACAAGCAAGAGGGAAGTGTGTCCTTCTCTGCCTGCCCAGCCAGCTGTAAGGAGGAGGAAGAGGAGGCAGCACAGGGAACCTTTACTTCCTTCATGTCCCCGCCCCCCTCGCTTGGCTGCTCTGCCTATTCTCCACCCAGGTTTTTCTTCACTAGTTTAAGGCTGCATGCAGAATCATCACCCAGTTCACTCCTGCTCTTACAGAATTGCACTTTCAAACAGGAGGGAACAGGTTGGGGAATGCCTTGTTCCAACCCAAGGTTTCTGGCACTAGTTTTGCCCCAGAGAATGAAGGCAGCTACTCTTTCTCCTCTTCTTTCCACTGAGGTAGAGAAGTATACACACAGCTGACTACCATCTAATCCTATCAAAACACTGGTCAGGACAACAGTAATAGAATATATTCCACGGGTAATACAATACATTCCACCTCCCTCCTTCCTGACAATCACATTCTGCTACCGTTGGCAAAGATCATCTGCTTCCCCCTTTACTAGGTACTGAGTGTTAAGGAGCAGGGATTTGAAGGTGATTTTCCAACTGAAGGACAAAATCAGAAAGCTGCAGCGTGGCTTGTTCTACACCACACATGCACAAGTAACCCACAAAGTTACACTTCCTAATCACAGCACTGTTTTGGTTGGAAAACACCTTTAAGATAGAGTCCAACCTCTTGCTAGATTCCAAACCTAACCCTTAAGTCTGACTATTTGTTTTTTCCCCTCTGGTATCTAGTTTCAAACAGCCACACACAAACAGCCAGCTTCAGGACTTTTGGGAAGGACACAAGAAGCAGTATGAAAAAAGCTTCAAGTGTGAAATGAACAAATGAGTTTTGACCAAATCAGTGATAAACTGATAGAAATTCAATTTCAAATTGTCAAGAGCACTTCTTCACTCCAAAATAGGATACTTAATTCCTCAAAATATATCACAATCATCCCAATCTTGCTATTATACCACAACACAATGTTGCAAAAGCAATACTTACATGGTCCTTTACCAGGCACTTTAAAAACCCTCTCCACCCCCAGCTGCTCTGGAATCTTAGTGGGGCCAAGGGAAAAGGGTCATTAAAAGTCCTGCTCTAGTGACTGGTCTTCCAACTGCTTAGCCAGACATTTTAAAAGAAACAATAGAAAAAGATAAAATAAACTCTCGATTATCATCTCCATTTTAACAATGCTCACTAGCATAAAGTATGCTGGAATTTTGCTGCTACATTTTACTGTTGTTACAGTTGCACCCAAACCAAATAGACACTCTGCACTCAAAGCAAATCTGCTTCCACTGGAATGAAAATCTAACACTTTGGACACCTAAGGAAGGCTACACTGTGCTGGTGTGTGCTGCATGACCTGCAAAGAACACTAATTGCATCTGTCCCAGTCTAACTGCGGCTCATGTTTGGCTCTTTTCAAAGGTGCTGTAACTACAGAGCTTGAAATGAATTCTACTGCAACTGATAAAGCTCAAACAAAATGTTCTAGCATTGCAGTCCAGAGGCTAATAGAATCAGTAGCAAAGTCAAATCAGGCAAACAAAGTAATTTAAGTCTCCATATTTTCTTTTTTCTAGGTTGTTACCACTCTGGTTTGAACCAGTCCCAGGCTGCCACAAACCACTAATCCCAGGAATTTATGCAGAGCATATGATTCCAGTGGAAAACAAGCCAATGATCCTACCACCTTCCCCACAGTCTCAAAGCAGCCCCCAGGCAATGGCATGTAAATTGACCTACCCCATGATCTTCTACATTTCACCATCTCCTATTAGTTACTTAGCCAGCCCTCAAAACCTGTTTAACCATGTCACCACTTTTTCCATCTCTAATCCCTCATCTTTCTCCCATTATCCCTTCTAGAAACAACCATCACTGAAGGTGCTTAGGAAGAGACCGGATGGGGTGCTTGGTGCCGTGGTTTAGTTGATTAGATGGTGTTGGATGATAGGTTGGACTTGATGATTTTTGAGGTCTTTTCCAACCTGGTTTCATAGTTTCATAGTTTCAGTTAGGGTTGGAAGGGACCACAAGGATCATCTAGTTCCAACCCCCCTGCCATGGGCAGGGACACTCTACCCTAGATCAGGCTGGACAGAGCCTCGTCCAGCCTGGTCTTAAACACCGCAAGGGACGGGGCCTCAACCACCTCCCTGGACAACCCATTCCAGGCCTTCACCACTCTCACGGTGAAGAACTTCCTCCTCACATCTAGCCTGAATCTCCCCACCTCCAGCTTCATCCCATTCCCCCTAGTCCTATCACTCCCTGATAGTCTGAAAAGTCCCTCCCCAGCCTTCTTGTAGGCCCCCTTCAGATACTGGAAGGCCACAATGAGGTCACCTCGGAGCCTTCTCTTCTCCAGGCTGAACAGCCCCAACTCCTTCAGTCTGTCCTCATAGGAGAGGTGCTCCAGCCCTCTGATCATCCTCGTGGCCCTTCTCTGGACACGCTCCAGCACCTCCAGATCCCTCTTGTAATAGGGGCTCCAGAACTGGACGCAGTACTCCAGGTGGGGTCTCCCCAGAGCTGAGTAGAGGGGGAGAATCACCTCCCTTGACCTGCTGGCCACACTTCTCCTGATGCAGCCCAGGATCTGATTGGCTTTCCGGGCTGCAAGTGCACATTGAGAGCTCATGTTGAGCTTCTCGTCCACCAGCACCCCCAAGTCTCTCTCCTCTGGGCTGCTCCCCAGCCAGTCACTGCCCAGCCTGTATTTGTGCCTGGGATTGCCTCGACCCAGATGCAGGACCCTGCACTTGGTCTTGTTGAAGCTCATGAGGTTGGCCTGTGCCCACCTCTCCAGCCTGTCCAGGTCCCTCTGGATGGCATCCCTTCCCTCCAGCGTGTCTGCTGCACCACACAGCTTGGTGTCATCAGCAAACTTGCTGAGGGTGCACTCAATGCCACTGTCCATGTCACCCACAAAGATGTTGAACAAGACTGGTCCCAGGACTGATCCCTGAGGGACTCCGCTTGTCACTGGCCTCCACTGGGACATGGACCCATTGACAGCCACTCTTTGGGTGCGGCCATCAAGCCAGTTCCTTATCCATCTGGTGGTCCATCCATCAAACCCGTGTGTCACCAGCTTGGAGACCAGGATGTGGTGTGGGACAGTGTCAAAGGCTTTGCTCAGGTCCAGGTTAATTCTATTCCATTTTGATCTTTCAGATTTACTTTTCCTTATTTCAACACAGGGTACACCTACAACTACTTGGTAATTCTCATCCTCATCAAGTACCTATTGTGAAAAGGAAGACTTCAGTTTAAGAGTTCCTCAGTTCAAAAGAGAGATGGGGCTTGTCTACAGAAGAATAATTTTGTCTGGTTAAAAAGCTAGCTAAAGAAGTTGAAACTGAAAGAAAAATAATTTAGAACAAAGCAACACATCTCAGAGAGGGGAAATTTTTGCCTCTCTGATGGCAGTATTTTCATAGCAATTAATTCTGGACAATTGATAAGTCTGCCAAGAATTAAATCAGTAAATCCTGCAGAATAAGCTCTGCACCAGATCAGTATCTGAACAGAATAAATAGCATTACTGCAATACAAGCAGCAGGAACAGATGAAAGCTTCCAAAGAGCTGGAGTTCTCATGGAGCCCTACTTAGACTAGGAGAGGCACAGGTGTCTTCCGTTCAAAACTGACAACCACACTTTTCTAACAACTCCTGTGGAATTTGACTGATACACCATCACCCAGGTCAGAATTCCTCTCAAGTGTTTGAGACTTCTGTGACAACAAAATAGCCTCAACAGTTGGTCTTCACCTTCTGATGCAGGTGTGTAAGTAATCTAAGTCCCATGATTCTTCAATGCCTTGAAACCCGATGTCTTCATCACTCGCAGCAGATCCCTGCGTATTCCCAGATTTCACCAACACTGTGAAGGCAGCAGAGGCACTCCAGGATTCATACAGACCCATTTGCTACATGGCCAACAGCAATTTAGAAACTCTTTTCCTCCTCAGTTTACCATCTACTCCCCATTTGTGTGGCACCAATAAAAGAGGCCAGTCACAACAATAAATAAAGTTCTCCCACAGAGTTCTTATAAACACAAAGTATATTTGTATGTTGATTGACAGACTCATACTAGCTGCTTATTCCTCAAGTTCGTGAGGTTGCTTAGAAGCAGCACCTGGCCATTTGTACAAGAGAATCTCTGGTGAAAAGAATGTAAAACAGACTCCTCATTTGAGTAGCCACCACCACTTAATATCACCTCTCCATTTATTTGGACTCTACAGTTCCCAGCCCAGGAGCTGCAGGACACTTAGCCAGTGTCTCAGTATTGTATTTTTACTTAAGGCCAGAGATACAGAAAATTAAAAGCCTTACAAGACCAGTAGTGTAGAAAACAGTTCTGTTATTCTGTTTCCTCACAGTTAAGTTTCAGTAAGAACTAGTTATAGCTCTTCCTACAAATTGTTGGCCTCAACCCTAGGTTGGGATCAAATCTGCTACTATTCATACCATCACAGAACCACAGAAAACATCTGTTGGAAGAGACCTCCAAACTCATCCAGGCCAACCCTCAACCCAGCACTGCTGGGGCAACACCAAACCATGTCCCTAAGCAGCAGCTCCACACACTGCTTAAACACCTCCAGGGATGGGGACTCCAGCACTGCCCTGGGCAGACCATTCCAGTGGCTGAGAACCCTCTCTGGGAAGAAATATTTCCTAGCATTCAGCCTGCACCTCCCCTGGCAAAGCTTGGAACCATTTTCTCTGGTCCTGTCTCTTGCCACCAAGGAGCAGAGGCTGTCCCCTCCTCACTCCAACAACTTCAGGGAGTTGTAGAGAGCAATTCTCTTCCTGTCAGCTTCAACATTGAACTGCTGGCTGGAGCAAAGTATCACGGGGCTTGAAGTTCTGATGGTAATACAAGAGGCTTCCTGCTCTGCCTGCTGCTTTTGAGTTCTGGGTTTCTGGCTGTTGTCTCTCTTCTGCTGCAATGGCAGCCTGGCAGGGAGGGATGGGAGAGTAGCTCCCTAGCTTTCCATTTGCTGCTGCTTTCTGCTGTGCTATCTCTGCATCTAGGCTAAGGAAGTTGTGCATTATGTTATTATCTCATTTATAATAAACTCTTAACTATCTCAGCCTGAAGTCTTTGTGCATTGCTTGCCCTTGCTTCTGTGCTGTGGGGAAAAGACCATGCTAAACCTCAGTACTTCGCAGCACTCTTAAGTTGAAGTCTGTAACAAATTAAAGCACCCCACAGCATTTGTGATACTGAAATGCAGCTTATGCTAGGTGCTACTGCTGAACAGCCACCATGTCTTACTGTCACCCCACTAAGTACCTAGCCCAGCACACATGGCCTTTTCAGTTTTTACTTTAGACATGAACATCCACTGGACTTCAGTGCCTCCAGCTGAATAAAAATATCAACCTATTTCAGAAGTCCTAGGAACATGACCATCTAAGCAGGTGGGTTCAGTTAAAAAGTAGACTACTCATAACATCTACTTTAACTGCAGCAATTCTAATGAAAGGAAGAAATTGTCCAAGTTCTGGAACAGGAAATTTTGTAGCTGCAAGAGCAGGATGCAGTTCCTTAGTGTATAGCTGGCCAACCATTAGGATATTGGTGAAATATCCTGTGTTTAGAAATACCCAGTGTGTGGGCAGAACAGGGAAGCAACAGGGAAGTCTGACTGGACAAGCAAAGTGCACGCTAACTTTTCAGTTTTGTTCTTGCACAAGAGTGTGAAGATCAGATCAGTTCCATCTAGTGTACACAGGCCTTTAACCTCACACTTAAAAGCAGGGCTGCTGTATTTCCCAGCCAAACAAGAATATGCAGTGGTGAAATCCTGAGTCACTGAATCACCCTTTGCTTTATTGAAACTTCAGCTTAGAAATGATTTCCAAAAAAGAAAGCCCAGCCATGCCTAGACACAGGTTTCAGGGCTATAAATTTTAAAATGCCACAGTAACACAATTTCTAAAAGCATCTTTCTTCTATTTCCAGCACACAGAACAGTTTTGGGGAATCAAATGGTACCAGTTGCATTCTTTGCTATATTCATCAGCTATTCTAATAGAAAAGACACCCACACCCAGTTCTCCTTTTTAAATTCAACAACAGGAATGCAAAAGCTAGAAATTAATTCCAGTGGACTCTGAATTACAAAGAACAACCCAGTGTGGGCCACAACACACATTTGGTACCAAATATAGCCCTTAAAGATGACACCTACCAAAAGGCCTAGGATAATGCTACAAACACCAAAAATAGTGCACTATTCAGACAATGCACCAAAGTCACTCTTCTATTATGCCTTATTCTAATAGGACTGAAAGAGTTCTATTCGTGTAGCAAAAGATTCAATAGTTTCAGAGGATGGTCCTTAAAAGCATCCTTGCTATGCAGAGAGACTGTTTGCAAAGGCCTGCAGTGACAGGATGAGGGACAATGGCTTCAAACGAGGGAGGAGCAGATTGAGATTGGATGTCAGGAACAAGTTCAGGAACACTGGAAGGTTGGGGCCCCAACCCTGGAGATATTCAAGGTGAGGCTGCACAGGGTTCTGGGCAGCCTGATCTAGTGGAGGATGTCCCTGCTGACTGCCGAGGGAGTTGGACTGGATGAGCTTTGGAAGTCTCTTCCAACCCACACCATTCTATGATGGTAATGAGTGGCAAGGTAGAAATATGTCTCTGATAGAATTTTATGTTCAAAGAAAGCCACAAGCTCAGTGTCAGGAAGCCTCAAAGGCTTCCACACTACAGAGAAGCAACAGCCTCTTTAGCATAAGCACATTCTGCACAAAACCCAACAGATTTTCCTATCTACACATTTTAGCCTATTGTGTGTCTCTGGTTTTGGAAATTAACTGTATCTGCAAACCCACACTCAGCTTTGGTGACCTTTACTCTTCTAATACAGGCACAAGCAAAAGCCCTTAAAACAGGCATCCACACACCCTCGTGGTACTGCCTTCTATGAAACAGCTCTGAGAAACCTGGAACTGACTGTAACAGCGTCATGTAAAATTTCAGGGCAACCCTGGCCTACAACTCACTCAACACCTCTGTTGTCTTCCACAAGACTGAAACTTCACTGGACCCCCTTCCTACCCCTGTGCAACTATAGCAGGATGGCAGGCAGGACAAGAAAGAGTGGCCTATTCACTTTCAATGACAGTATTTTTGACTAGTGGCCCTATACTGACAAATAACATTGAGCCCTCAGTCTCCCCACAGTAGGATCACAGGATGTTAGGAACCTCTGGAGATCTTCCAGTCCAACCCCCCTGTCAGAGCAGAACCATAGAATCCAGCACAGGTCACACAGGAACACATCCAGACAGGGATGGAAAGGCTCCAAAGAAGGAGGCTCCAAAACCTCTCTGCGCAGCTTGTTCCAGTGCTCTGGGACCCTCACAGTGAAGAAGCTTCCTCATGTTGAGGTGGAACCTCCTGTGCTGCAGTTTCCACCCATTGCCCCTAGTCCTATCCTAGGGCACAAGTGAGCAGAGGCTGTCCCTGTTGCTTCCTGCCTGACCCCCAGCCCTCAGACATTTATATGTATTCAGTGATTCATTACTGGTTCTCCTCACACTGCAAAGTCAGGCATTCTAAAAACCCTTTGCACCTTCTCTTTTCCTAGGATGAGCCATCTTCCCAGCTCTTGTTAAATTAGCCTCAGTTAATGTAAGAGCTAAATCTGTGTCAGTACAGGGCAGAACAGCAGTAGCACAGTTTTAGTTAGACTGATCCTTACTAGCTAATGAGCTTTTCATATTTTTTAACATCCACTATTTAAGAATATTCTGTGCACTTAGGTTTCTAAGAACACATTTGGAAACTCTGCAATACAGCCACATTGTAGAATTTCAGCTTTCAAAAAAGTATTAGATCTTGATGATATGCAACTCCAGTATCTGAAGGGGGCTACAAGAAAGCTAGGGAGGGACTTTGAGGGTGTCAGCGAGTGACAGGACTGGGGGGAATGCAGCAAAAATAGAATGGATAGATTCAGATTGGATGTCAGAAATAAATTCTTCCCCATGAAGCTGGCGAGACACTGGCACAGGTTGCCCAAGGAGGTGGTGGAAGCCTCATCTCTGGAAGTTTTTAAAGCCAGGCTGGATGTGGCTGTGAGCAACCTGCTGTAGTAAGGTGTCCGTGCCCATGGCAGGGGGGTTGGAACTGGATAATCCTCAAGGTACTTTTCCAACCCTGACAATTCTATGAGTCTAACTCAGCCAAAGCTCACACTTTTTATTTCCTGTTCATTTCAAAATCATATCCAATTCAAAGTTGTTCAGCAGTGAACAATAGAAACAAGAATTAGCTCCTTTTGCTTTAAGCCAAGTTTGCTTTACAGCACCAACATTGACAAAACAGTTTTAGCTGCAATCTGAAAGGCTTTGTTGCTGAATAGTACAAGCACCTTGACTATCAGCTCCTAAGTCAGCTACTTTTAGACAGGAATTTGGTTGAATGAGCCTTTTTTCTTCCAACTTCAGATATCATCTGCCCTAGCTGTGCAAACCATATAGCACCTTGTATCGCTGTTTCAGCTGACGCCTGCTTTCCTTCACTTTGATCATTGCCACCTCTTAAAAAGTACTTCTAATTTAGCATGCAAAGCTTCTTAAGATATTAATGCTTCAAAACCTTTAAATCTCACCTCCCATTTTTAAGGGTACCTATTTCTGAACTGATGAGTCAGTGACTGAACCTCTACCCAGGAAGAATCTTCACACTTAAAGACACTTCCAGCAAAATGCTTGCAACTGAGCTGAACAGCTACAAGAGGCAAGTGGTAGAAGCTTATGTATTCTATAGACCATTCAGATGCAGAGGAATTGCATCTGATGTGCCCTTTTTTTTCCCATTGGATACTTCAGCACCTGAAATTTCTTCTTTCAATCAATACAAGAGTTTGTACTTTCTTACCATTAATCTGTTTTCTGTGCTTGGTTGAAGGTTCACAGTCTTTCAGTACCTGCTTTGTCAAAAGCCTGCTTGCTCTGTTAGAGCGTTACCTCCTACTTCTCCACCAATTTTTTTATCCAATGCTTGAAAATAGCTTGATAATCTGATAGGAAGGGTGGTTCTGTACCTATCTGAACCAGGCCGAGAAACCAAGTTATTGAGGATAAAGCAACAGTTTTATACATGCCTAAAAAGTTGCATCTTCCTTCCAGAAAGCCAAAGATGGTCGTCTTCAACATTTATTAAACATTGCAAGTAAAATTTGCTGCCCAAGACCCAAAGAACAAAAAACTGAAATACTTAGACCATTGCACCTCTGGCCCTGCACCTTTGACTAGTCTAGAAACTTAGGATGACACTAAAGATGAATTTCATCTCAACTCAGCAAGCTGCAGCACTTTGTAGCTGCCTGTTTCCAGCCAAGAGAATGACCTTCACTTTAACTAGTAAGCATGAGTTAGGGCAATTAAGGATTTTTAAACCAGTTAGGCACTGCCTGGTCAAGTTACTCATTATGTACCTTGTTCCCTTGGGCTTTTTTTTTAAGCTCTGTAGAGCAGCAGAAGAAAAATGTCATGACCACTATGTGGAACATTTCAGTGTAGAGCAACTTTTTTTTTTTTTTTTTAAAGTAAAACATTTTAAATGCTTTTTTTTCCCCCTTCTCATCTTAAGGGCAGCTCAGAAGACAGGCATTTGTTTACAGAGAAGAAACTGGGCTTTTGGTGAAAGCAAGGACTAGTGCAAAACCTCACCTTGCGTGCAAGTAAGCAAGGAGAAAATTAAGAATAGAGCACAAGTCCATCAGGAGAACTTAAAAGGTAAGTTCATATAATGGGGGGGGGGAGAAAAGGGAGTTCTCTGCTTATATTCAGCTAATTAGTACATTTGAAACTGAGGATTGCCTTATTAAGCTTTTTGCAATGAACACACCAGGATTTTTGTTAGTGGTAGATATGCAAGACAAAAACATTAATAAACCCAGTGACTGCCTTTTTATTAGTCCCAGAACTAGTCAACTACCTGTAAAATTTACAGTTTGGGATACTCAAGTATTAGATATTGAGCAACCAGCATCTTCACATAGTTAAACACACTCTCTTGCCTGCAAAAATGAAAGCTTGAAGGAAATATTGTGTAGAAGTAACTGAGGTCTGCACATCTGTGAGTAGTAACTGCAACAGAAGCAAGTGAAAAAACCAAGCTAGTTTTTGAGGTGACTCTGATACCACCAGAGGCTGAGACAAAGCAACTGAAGCTATTGAAGACAGTTATGTCTTCACTGCACTGCATCCCAAACAGACTGAATTAAGAAATCATACTTAGGATGTCTGTTCTGTAAATACCTGTGACAAATTACTGAACCAAAACATGTGTGGACAGGTCAAAGAATAAGTATCAGTCTCCAGAGAGGAATGAAGACAGGGAAGCCTTCCTGCACTTTAGCAGGATTTTTCACACCTGTTTTGTTCAAGCAAGTATGTCACAGAATTAAGTATCTTGATTACATTTTGTATGCCTGTCTGTATTACTCTGATATGGTGCAGAATCTGGAAAAGGAAAAGAAAAGAGGGACCTAGCCTCTAAGGAGTGTAGCACACAGCTGTGTCTGCACAAGAGGGCAGAGGAAAAAAATAAATACATCACAGGAGCAGTCCAAACCTACCTTAATAATGTGGCTTATTTTCAATTAATTACAGGCTTAGTGGTTTGGTTTGCACTGAGGCCAGGTAGGCAGCCCCTGGCACCCACTGAATGAATTCAGTCCCAGCTGAAGAAACATGCTGTTTAAACCTCAGAGGAGATTTTTCCTCCATCCCTTCAGGAAAATCTTAGGAGTTGCAATTTCTTTATGTACTAATTTACTTGGAACCATTTCCAAAGAACAGCAAAAGACAGCTTCCATAAAAAAAATAAATCAGGGAGGGGGGAAGTTGAGAGAAAAATTGTTTTCATTACATCATGATGCTGCCAAGAATGTCTAGACTCCTTTAATGCCTGAGTGACATCAGACAGAATGTAGATCTCATTGTTCTCTACAGAAATTGCTAATGAAAGGGTCTGGAGTGAGCATGCTAGAGGATGCAAGTACGGAGGTCAATACTCTGTGTCAAACTTCCACCCACTTCCTTACTAGAACTGTAGAAGTATCAGCATAACGCGTTGAGCCCCACAAATTGCAGAGCACTGTTGTTTTAAGCCAGACTCTTCCACTGAGAGAATTCTTCTAGTTAAAGTGAGCCTGAAGAGCAGTTTAGTTGTACTTCTGTTTCATGAGCCAGGGAAGTCAGGAACTTCACCCCAGCACTGCTTTAGGAGAAAAACTTCCCAGTGAAACACTGTAGACAAGCATCTCCTGAGCAGTAACAACCACCGGGGCCAAAAAAATATCTCATCTCTAGGAGGAGGTTCACCCTTTACTTCTGATAGCTAAAACTTTGCTTACCAAACTCTATTAAATCAAAAAACTGCTTCTAACCATGAGGGAAGACCCCCAAAAAAAGAGGTGGAACACAGAGTACTCCATGATGCTAGCAAACTCCCCAGTCCAACACTGCAGCACCTGAGTATCAGCTAGAGCAATCCTTATCACAAGGGGCATAAGGTCAGAATGCAATGCAGCTGAAGGCCATCCTAAAAAACACCAACCCAGACAAAATGTAAGAAAAGAAAAGTTAGCTGGTAGCAACAAGTCCAGTCCTGAGAGGACATCCTAGGCATTCAGAAACTTTTTACAGGTTTCCGTCTTGAGCAACAGCAGGGACTGAAGCTAATGAAGCAACTCTGCTTTTTCAGTAAGCCTAATAGCTACTGCAAAGAGAGTGGGGGAATCAATTCATTTAAGTATGACTCACCTGCACATTCTCATCTTAGTACCTCTGGGGTTCTGGTGGTCTTTAAACTCTCACATGGCATGATCTTTCATGGCTATCAATACCAGACCAGTATTACTATCCTTCCCTCTGGTCTCTGTGGATGCATCTAGATAAAATAATCCTTTCACACAACAGCTGCTACCTCAAAATATTCCTTAACATGTCTAGGAAAGCAGCAAACTAAGAGGCTGAAATAAATATGGTAAGCATCTTCTACAAGCCACACTGAGCTTCCAACATAGGAAGGATATGCGTTGGTAAGGACTGTTAGAATCACCTGCACAGGAGGTTTTCTAACTCTCTGCCACTGATGGCTCACACATTGTCCTTTTTAAGTACTGAATTTCTCAACTGGTTCGTCCCTCACAACTGCAGACAACTTCTAAAGCCTCCTTTGAAATGAAAGAAAAATCTTACTTTCATTATTGGGGAGCAAAGGACAATGTCAGAAAATTCCATGGTTCTTTTTCACGTTGGTTCACAAAGTGGTAAAAAGAATACAACTTAATATTCTGACTTTCATAATAAAGCTCTGCTTTCCACATTATAGGTTATACTGAATTCTCCATTATCAGTTCAGAGAGGTTTGTATTTTATTTCCAGTTTTGTTTGTGGTTGCTTTTGTTTGGGTTTTTTAAAGCAAACTACTTTATGACTACAATGATACAGAACAACCCAAATATACCAAAACACATTAATTCTCGGCCTAAAGCAGAGAAATGTACATTTCATTTAGCTTTCTGTCCTTTCCTCCTTCTGAAAGGCAACAAGATTTCCTTTATTTCACAGGAGAGTGCATTTTAGAGCTCTTAATCAGTAGATGAATCAGCAGGGGGAAAAGAAAAATTTCCCCAACTAAAATAAATATGTGAACCTGCAGCAGCAGAGCAGAAGGTGATGTTGGACAAACCAAAACAATTACCAATGTTTCTCATCTACTTACAAGTTCAACAGTCAACCAAAATCAATGGGGAGAAAGGAGCATCAAGCATAAGAAAGAGGTAAGTTGAACCCTGGTAAATTGCTACAGAGCTTTCCAATTGCCAAGTACATCACAGACCAGGAAGGAGACAGCTGTTTAAGACCTTGGGACTTCCAAGCCTAAAACTGTCTCAAAAACCAATTCTCACCACAGTCCGGTCCACAGCACATTTTAAGGAATAGGCAGTTACCTCAGGTATCAGTTTGGCTCTGGCCAAAGCACATACATAAGCACAGGGAAAAGTATTACTAGACTGTTTTGGTAAGCTATTTTCTTTCACTGATCCAAACGGCCTGCAGATTAGATGAAGCTGTTAGCAAAGTAAAAGCTAGACTTTACCTTTGTGTTTTACATCTAGGAAATTACAGGTAAGTCCAACATGAAAAAAAAGTGTGTAAACCTATATGATCTTTAGCATCTTGAACAAAAAGAGTGCCGTTCATCTCTTCTTTCTTCTTCCTTCTGTGCTCTCCAACATTCCCCTTCAAATAAGTGTTACTCTCTTGTTTCACCAAGCCTTCCTTCAGAACACATCTGCTATGAAGACTTTTCCGTCCACATCTAAGTCAGTAATTCTACCTGCCTTTTATAGTGTGAGGCATCATGAAGAGCAGTTTATTTTCCCAAAGCCAGGCAGGTAGTTTAAAAAAGCCTCAACTTCTCCATAATACACACAAGAAGATGACACTCTTTTAGACATCACAAAGTAAATATTGCCACAACCATTCTGAAAATGTCTAACACTACATTTCTGCTTCCTATGTTTAAAGTCTGTAGTCTAGTCAGATAGCAAGCAAGAGATCTGAGACTGCCTCTCTCAGCCTTACTTGGGTTCACTCACAATGTCTCTACTGTCACTACACTTCCCAGCACTTCTTGGAGTAGAATACTTTCCTGCTATTTATCAAGTATTTCCACTACATAATTAGAAGAACTGCACCTGACACACAGTAGCTAAGGGTCATTTGGTTTTCAGTAAACTATTAACTTAAAACCACTTCAGGTAACAATTTATGATTCACCCTGGCAGCCAACTAAGCCAAAGGAGTCTGAGTCTGTGACCCAGCTTTATTTCAGAGAACAAAGTTACCAGCTAATCTCCAACACTGAAATACTTCCCCCCCGGTGGCTTAGAAAATACTCCACTGTTACTCTCACGTGGTTTTATGCTATGTGGTTTTGGTCTTTTTCTTTTTAAAAACCCTATGCAATACCTTCCTGCATACTGAAGGAAGAGCATGAACACACAAAATTGTACTTCCATTCACATATTACCAAACAATCAGAAGCCTGTGTAAACTGAACCATACAAGAGGTTTCCACCTATCCACCAAAAACCTTGCCCAGTGTCTTTTTCCCCATACACACCTGCACAGCGCTCAGGTATTATACAGGCTTCTGACTGACAGTTTAGTAAATGAAACCACACTATAGATTTCCACCCATCCAGCAAAAACCTCTTGTCAGTGTCTCTTTTACCCCATACACACCTGCACCGTACCATGCTGCACTCCTTCGCTGCTAGCAGAAGTAGCTTTAGAGTCAATAGTGGGGAGAGACTTACACTGGTCACTCGACGGTAGATCTGCGCAGCATTTTGGCACTCGGAATAAGGATACTCAGACGTGGCCATCTCTAGCATACACATCCCAAAAGCATACACATCAACGGATTCATCATATTTCTCCTCATACATCTCGGGGGCCATGAACTCTGGGGTACCTTAAATTAAAAGAACGATTCAGACTCTAAATGTCTCAAAGCGAGCAGAGGCTGCTGGCGTTACTCACCGCAGGAGGAAGCGGATGGGCAGACCTGCGAGACAAGAGAAAGTGGAGGCAAAAAGAAGAGGGAGGAAATCCTTAGTCACTCTGTCGTACCAACATACTCTGCGAGTCTTCCGTTGCAAGGCCTTTATGGAACAAGAATGGCATGAAACAACTGATGCAACAGAGCTCTCAAAACAGACTGGATCAGGCTGGAGTCAAATGGAGGGGAAATCGGAAGAGGGGAAACTGCAGACTAGCCGTAGGCTCCACACCGAATACTAAGGAAAGTTAAGAGCCTTACCTTTTCTGCCTGTAAGAAAGGAGGTACATTAAACCTTGCTGCAAAATTTACCCAACTGCCCTCTGCTGCAAGAGAAGTAGTATTGGTAAGAGCCCACAGCTAGTCTCTGGCCTGCTGCTTTCCATCTATTTTTGGAAGTAGAATGCTTCAGTAAAGGCCTTGCAATGAAAAACTCTCTTGTTGCAAATACAAGCCTTCATGAAAGAAAGGATGGAAAGTAATTTTCTGCAAAGGCCACTCACCAGAGCCCTTTTCTTCATATACTTACCTTCCCACCTGCAGTATATTTATAGGCCTACTGCAGATACAGGCATTAGTGAGGGACATCCTACAGTCAAAAATACTCAGAAATACAGAGAGATTGAGTTACAGGCATAGAGCGTGAGATTCAACAAGTCCCATTTCAAAAGTGTGCAGAGAATTATTGCCCAGTGAAGCATCACAGCAGCCCCTCTGTAAGCAAAGGGACTGCACTGTATGATCAGATTTAATTTAAGCCAGAGATGCAAGTTTGCTTGCTGTAAATTTAAGCAAAGAATTATTTCCTGCAGACACCAGATTCAAGGCAGTTTACAGATCTTTCACCACACAACTAAGAATGCAATTGCAGGCATTTGTCCAAAGGCTAATTGTTAACAGATAGCTAGATAGGCAGTGGTAATATCCCAATGATAAATTTGAGTAAGATGAGAATGCTTAAGAATGTTACTTTTTTTTTTTTTCTTTTGACCCAGTATGCTTTTTTTGGCCTATTAATACTTTGACCTGGTAAAGAAGCAGGAAATATTTCAGCGATAGCTTGCAAGACCATTGATACACCATTGATCCCATCTAGGAATCTAGTATAGGACTGTTGAGTAATACTGCATTTTAGCAAGCTCTAAATACTGAGAGTGAAAGCGACTTCATTCCCAACTAGAAAAACAGAGCTGATAAAACCAATTCTTTCAAGAATTTCCAGGACAGACTACCCCAGTTCCATCCAACCAATTTCTGAAAAACATTCTTAGGGTATGCACAAAAGCAGAGCCACTATAAAGGCAACACTTCCCCAATACATCTTCCCAGCTTACACAAATTCACATTCTGTAGACTCCTGGAGTAAGCCATTACACCACAGACTGACTGTGATATAACAGAGATTGACTTACTTTGACATACCTACGTTTCTGATTGTTTTACAGGTGTAAGATTTAATATTAACCTTGGTGACAACACTAAAAAAAAAAAACAATTATTGGCTCTATAAATCAGTGCTATACTAAAGATCAAAATGTTGTTTGGTCAGCAAAATGCATTTGTACGTTTCTTGAAGCAGCATCACATGAAAGCTGAGATTTATTTGCAGTCAAGAGCGGTTTTATCAACAATGTTGCACCGAACTGTTGGGCAGGGCAATCAATCTCTATTCCAAAATACTTGATGTTAATATACACATATCAAAAGTATAGCCAATATTCAACATGTGATCTCAGCAAGAACACAGAATAACCTCAGCAGCCAAGACACAAAGCCTGTGTGTTTTCAAGCTTTGACCATAATTTTGAAACCGTATTTTTTCAAAGAAAGCTCTTCAGAGTCTCAAGTTCCCAAACAGGAAAAGGCTCATCAGCCTCCAGAACAGGAGAGGCTTACCTATCACACTTTTGGCAAAAGAAGCTCTTTTCAGGGTTGCCAGGCCAAGATCTCCAATCTTGACTGATCCAGTGGGGCCAGTAATGAAGATGTTGTCACATTTCAAGTCTCTGTGAATGATGGGAGGAGTGCGGGTGTGCAGAAACTGCAAGCCTTTCAGGATCTGCCGGCACCAGCTCCGGAGCACTTTAATCTTCATCACTTTAAATCTTTTCAGATACCTAATGAAAAAGTAACAGTAGGTTAAACAGGTTCTGCTAACAGGGAGTAGATGATGCCATATCAGTGATCTATAGCTAATCATTTATTTGCATACAAAATCACCCTGTGGTAATCAGGCAGTTCGCCTGCCAAGTTTCAAGATGCTTTCCCTGACGGAGAGCTAAATAATTGTGGTAATGAATAAGGCTTTATCTAGTCAGTTAAAGGGGAGGTTGTTCCCATTTTATCCTAAAACTGCTTAAAATAACAAGAAACTTTTCCTTGATTCAATATGGCTGGGTGAAAAGGTGGGGCACCAGAGGCAAAATGCTAGTAACAACCAAGTAAGCACAGGAGTATTGCAAACTGTGAGAGAGCTCTGCATTGCTTATAGCATAGTTATGAGTATTAGTCCAAACACTCTGGTCAAGGTTTCCAGGTTATACTCTAATTCTGCTAAAAATTTGTCTGTCCAGTAGTCAAGGTGCAAGACAGGGTTTGATCATCTTAATCTGACTGGTACTACTCAGTGCTGCAAACTATGAACAAATATGGATGGGGCAGGAAATCTTTAAAAATAAAGTTCTGCCAAATACTTGATGTGAAAGCTCATATGTGAAGTCAGTATCCCCCTTACAGGTAGGATGTGAACCAACTTTAATCGCTACTTCTAAAAATCCCACCACACAAGAGCCGCATTTCATACCGAAAGAGATTTCCAGTGTTTGTGACCTCAGACTATGACCTTATTTGACACTTCAACAGACTGGAGATGTCATAAGGTGAATAACCTGTGACAGTGTAAGGTGTTTTCCAGCAGCATATTCTCACAACCTCTCTCTGGGTAAAACAATCTGAAGTGAAGAGGAGTTGTTTTGTTCCTTCTGAAAAAAATCTGGGCTGCAATACATTTAGAGAAAGAAAGTAGCCTGCTGCATAGAGCAAGGAGTTTACCCTTACTCAGCCAACATTACTCAGGCAGAATCTCACATAAAGACCAGTTACACACTCTTGCAAGACCAGTAATAAATTCTGGGACCAGCAGTGAGTCAGAACTACAATCCTCAAATAAAACCAAGACATATTCAATCACTCTGCAGTACACCTCAATCTCTTCTGCATATCCACTTAACCGGGAGAAAAAGTCATTGCAAAATCTCTTGAATCAACACCAAGATAAAAATGCAGGATATTAATCCCTTTTACTTTAATTTCTCCAGTTGAAAAGAAGATCTCAAAAATTGAGTTGCTAGCAATAATTCTGCTGTGGAAACAGAGCAGTAAAAGCAATCTGGACCCAGATCCAGAAGATAATTAAGTCTCAGAACATA
This sequence comes from Colaptes auratus, assembly GCA_015227895.2. Lineage (NCBI taxonomy): Eukaryota > Metazoa > Chordata > Aves > Piciformes > Picidae > Colaptes > Colaptes auratus. The sequence goes on from CM037634.1 coordinate 2,417,660, forward strand.
ACGACAGGCATGGAAAAGGGAAAGCCAAGGAAGGAGACAAACTGAAGGAGGTTCTCAATCACATCAGCTACCATTTCATTTGAATTCTTGCTATTGTCTCAACTTCTACCATGCACCACCATGAAGAGCCTGACTCCCTCATTCATCTCTCTTGAGCATGTTCCAAAGATCACATGGCACAGGCACCTCAGTGCAGCATCTGGTATGCCTAACTACATTCTTCATTTCAAATATGCTAGTCCACTGCCAGCATCTCTAAGGATCTTGGCTCAGCCATCACCCAAGCATCCTGCAGTCTTGGTGTCATTTTTCCATAGCAGTGTCATGAGCTAAGCCACATGTCACTTAAGATGGCAACCATTTTAAAATGGAAGTATGTATAAACAAAAAATACAAAGATAACCCTGCTAGCCAGTATGGTTTCTTGAGTTTGGCGGTTGGTTTGGTTTTGGGTTTTTTCTAATATCATAGGATAATTCAGGCTTGACGAGCCATCAGAAGGTTCCTAGTTTATATTTCTGCCATGAAGTCAGACCTGGTTACTCTGTGCTATATATCCAGATAATTTCTAGTATCTCCAAGGAGAGAGCCTGCACAGTACCTTGGGACAGCCTGTTCTACTCCCTGTCACCACTGATAGAGCTGCTTCTTACTTCAGTCTGATTCTCTTCTGTTTCAGTTTAATGCGTGTTGTCTCAACTTCTACCATGCACCACCATGAAGAGCCTGACTCCCTCATATACTCTGGAAGGTTGCTGTCAGGTCTCTCCCAAAGGATCCTCCTCTTCAGGATCACCAAGTCCCATTCCCTCAGCCCCTCCTCACAGAGCAGATACCTGACCATCTTGCTGGCCTTCTACTGCATCTGTTCCTGCTTGATATTTTCTTCTCTATTTTACAGAGTAGTAGTGAATTTTTAAAGAGACACATATGATCTCTGCACAGAATGCAAGCAGAGATGAGATCAAGATTTTCTTACAAGTCAGCTTCAATGAATAGAGAGAAACACCAACCAAGAGTTTGGCTTTGGTCTCAAGGTTGTTTGGCTGTTTTCCTGGTTGTTTTTTTTTTTTCAAGCAGGAAGGCTGCTGACCTATAGCTCCGTGAGCTCAGTTAGCAAAAGCAGTTATGAAAGCACACACTACCAGATAATGTTCACCTAAAGTACATCAAGAACCAAGCATACAATGGCCTCAGATACAAGTAGTGGCTGAGACCTAAGCCAGATGAAGAATTGCTGTCTTCATCAATAGCATAATTAAGACTTGGATAACTTTTTTTTTTTTTTTCCCAATATTTTAATTCCATCATAGCATAAAATACCAGAAAACAATTTAATTCTTTACAAGAACTGAACTGTAAAAGTTTTCCACTGGTATACAGAGTTTCAGGGACTTTTCATGCAAAAATCTGCCCAGAGAGTATTTGAAAAGAAAGAGTCCACAATATTTTACCTTTGTGTATATATTGAAAGGTATAAAATACAAAAAGAAAACAAGGGAAAAAATTACTTTTAGATATTGCCACACTTTCCTTGGGTTCACTTTTTTCACGTCAAGGGACAACAAAGTCTATGTCCCAAGTCTCAAAGCAAGGAAGGGATCACTTGTATTAAATGCAGCCAATGCAAAAGGCATGGAAGTAATTCTCGGTCAGCCAAAAAATCATAAGCAAGTGTGCAGAATACATCTAGGAATATGGGAGAGGTACATGAAATAGTTGCTATTAAGTTTGGCACACCAGACGTTTTCCAGATAGTTTACCTGTCAAGTCTCAAGTGATATGGACAAGAACAAAACTAATTCACAATTTTAACAGGGGGGGAAAAACTCATCCAGAAGTCCACAGTTCAAAGTATGTTCAGTTTAAGAGCTTATTAGGGTATTTCTCAAAATAGAAACACCTTTAGTACCTCAGAGTACGAAACAATCCCATAGCCAGCAAATCTGAGGTATTTCTTCCTACCAACACCCTACTTCATAATTGTCTGTTATTAACCATGCAGATTATGCAACCAAACAACAAGTCAATCCAAACATTAAAATGTGTGAAGAGGAGAAAGGAGTGAAAGGGAAAAGAAGTTACATCCAACACTCCACGTTCTAGCACAAGGTTAGGTACATTTCCAAGGGCATCTGTACAGAGTTGTAAAGCTTATTTTACTCCTGCCCTGAAAACAGCACAGGAAGCAACAGATCCATTATACTAGGTGAAATACCTTAACCTCAGAAAAGTCTTCCCTGAACACACAGCCAAACAGAAAGCTGAGGTATCTTTAGCCCTCCAGTACTATTTCAAGAAACACACACTTCCCCGTGATTGCATACTCCCAAAGAGCCATTTTTGTCCATTTGTGGCTATCAATACACATGATAAAACACACAAGACATTCGCAGGCTATTTTAACCATATAGACTGCAAGCCAGCTCCAGTTCCTACAGCTTGCTTTCACATTTTGGACTTGACTGCCTCCCTCCAAGACTTAAACAGGCACTGAATTAAGACATCGACCCACACTCCTTGAATTTCAAACGCTAGCCATTTTCTTTTCATGTTGACTGGATGCTCCTGAACCACCTCACTACTCGGCAGGTTTCTACATCGCAAAACAAAGGTGAGATTTCAGTGCAGCTCTCCACAGGCTCCGCAGACCACTAGAGGGCCCTCGCAGCAGTCTGATTTGCTGGCATCGACTTGTAACCCAGGATTAAAGATAGACCTAGCTTCACTCAGCTACTCCACAGGCTGCAACTGCACGCATCTGCAGACTGACGTTTTTGTCAGCTACTGCTTCCTGAAGCTAAACAAATAGGTCGTGGGGGTTTTGGTGAGGTTTGGTGTTGCTTTTGCGTTGTTTTGCTGCCGGTGGTGGTTTGGCAGGTTTTGTTTGTTTGTTCCTGGTGTGTTTTTTTGTTGGTGTTTTGGTGTTAATTTTACATATTATTTTCCATGTAGTAACACTCAAAATGTCCCAAAGGAGGTGAATTAATTCATGTTTCTAACTTTACAAATCATCTCATCCTAAATAGAAAGCAGTTGGAGAGGAAAACAAAACAAACATCTGTCAAGTTAAAATAGATCATTGCCTTCCTGAGCTCTCAAAACCTGAGGGATTTCTGCATGTGCTTAATTAACTAGGCCATCAAAAGGGAAAATGATGAGCTTGCTAACTTGCAGGATGTTCTGCCATACACTGCACTGCTACTAAGACTCCTTTTAAAGGAGAGTTTCCCTATAGAAGCTTAGCCCTCAGCAAAAGGGCTCTGTTTTCACCCATTCTCAAATATAACCTATTTCCAGAGCTCTGGTTTTGTGCCAGGAGTTGCTACATGCTTTGATGTGCCTTCATTTACTTACGTTTTCAACGTTCCAGATGTCATGAGTTCTGTCACAAGAACAATACACTTTTTTCCTTTGACTGTAGACTCCCAGGAATCATAGAACCTGACAATATTGGGATGTTGAAGCCCTTTCAGCATCCCAGCTTCTTCTTTAAATCTCTGTCTCTCTGACTTGGACAGCTTCCGATCCTAAGAAAAAGAAAAGGTACAACTGAAAGCTTTGCTTTAGCTTTTACCCAGAAAAACAGCAACTGGAAAAGCAGTTGGGTACAGTCAGTGAACAAGTAAGAATCAGTAGTCTCAAATGCCATTGGATTTTCAACTACCCTTAAATACTCTAGAAGACATTTTACTACAGGGTTTTTTATCATATATAGTGTTTCCTTACAGTATGATTGTTCTCAAAGGCATGAACTGCGAGCCTGTATATCCCAGAACAGTCAGGGTTGGAAGGGACCTCAAGGATCATCTAGTGCCAACCCCCCTGCCACAGGCTGAGACACCTCACACTACATCAGGATGCTCACAGCCACATCCAGCCTGGCCTCAAAACCTTCCAGGGATGAGGCTTCCACCACCTCCTTGGGCAACCTGTGCCAGTGTCTCACCACCCTCATGGGGAAGAAATTCTTCCTAACATCTAATCTGAATGATAGAATTATAGAACAGTCTGGGCCAGAAGGGACCTCCAAAGGTCATCCAGTCTGACCCCTCCACAGTCAGCAGGGACATGCCCAAATAGATCAGGCTGCCCAGGGCCTCGTTGAGCTTCACCTTGAATACCTCCAGGAAAGGGACCCCAACTACCTCTCTGGGCAACCTGTTCCAGTGATCCACCACCCTCACAGTTGTTCCTAACATCCAATCTAAATCTGCTCTTCCACAGCTTAAAGCCACTGCCCCTCGTCCTATCACCACAGGCCTTTGCAAACAGTCTCTCTCCATCCTTCCTGCAGCCCCCTTCAGGTACTGGCAGGCTGCTATAGGTCTCCCCAGAGCCTTCTCTTCTGCAGGCTGAACACCCCCAGCTCCCTCAGCCTGTCCTCACAGCAGAGCTACTCCAACCCCTTGATCATTTTCATGGCCCTCCTCTGGACCCTCTCCATCAGATCCATGCCCTTCCTATATTGAGGGCTCCAGACCTGCACACAGTACTCCAGGTGAGGTCTCACCAGAGCAGAGCAAAGTGCCAGAATCACCTCTCTGGGTCTGCTGGCAATGCTGCTTTGGATACAGCCCAAGATGTGAGCTGCAAGCTCACGCTGCCTGCTCCTGTCCAGCTTCTCATCCATCAGCACCCCCAAGTCCTTTTCCTCAGGCCTGCTTTCTATCACCTCCTCCCTCAGCCTGGATTGATAGTAAGGATTGTTCTGACCCAGGCACAGAACCCTGCACCTGCTTTTTTTGAGCCTCATGAGGTTCACCTGGGCCATCGCTCCAGCTTTTCCAGGTCCCTCTGGATGCTATCCTGTCCCTCTGGTGCACTGACAACACCACTCAGCAGCTTAGTGTCATCTGCAGACTTGCTGATGGTGCACTCAAGCTCACTGAGTCATTGATAAAAATATTAAACAGCACAAGTCCCACTATGGACCTCTGAGGTCCCCACTTCCAGTTTTGTTACATTCCCCCAGTCCTATTGCTACCCAGCACCCTCCTCAGCTTTCTTGTAAGCCCCCTTCTGATACTGGAAGGCCACAAGAAGGTCTCCTTGGAGCCTTCTCTTCTCCAGACTGAATAACCACAACTCTCTCAGACTGACTCCATCGCAGAGCAGCTCCAGTCCCCTGATCATCCTCATGGCCCATCTCTGGACACCTTCCAGCACATCCTGATCTTTCCTGTAATAGATCATCACCACCTCCTGTTTCCTCCTCCTCCTCTAAGAAATTTGCCTGACTTGAGGTGGAAGGGGGACAAAACATCCTCAAATATTCAAGTGTTAAAGAGTAGGCAAAACAGAATCAAAGTATCTCTTGTGTCGTAGATAATATCTATACCTCTGTTTATAATATCCAGACCACTGGTAATGATGGGATTAACCCTCCATAAAGGGAGCAGAGCATCAAAGCTCTGAGATCCAGTCTGTACTTTAAATGTAGAAGAATGAGTGGATCAAAGTTGGATTTTCTTTAAGAGCGTGACCTCATGATAAGCTGCATCTCTCAAGAGAAAACAGTCCAGTATTTGAGCTTATCACCACGTTGGTCACAGCAGTCAGATTGATTTACTGACATAAATTGGATCCATATGCAGTTTGTTATAAAAGAAATACATAAATCAGAATCTAATCCAAGTCCAGAATTTAGCATCATTGTGTCTAGCATTTAGGAGAGAGTGACCACTTTGTAATCTGAGTCATAATTTTAAATCACTTCCTATTTCCTTTCAGTTAGAAGGAAAACAGCATGGTTACTTAGCTCACAACCTTTACTGTCCCTCCAGACAGCAATTCTCTTTTCCTTGTTTACAGGTAGTGTGTTTTCTCACCATCCTTCAGCTGTGCTAATGTCTACCCCATCTATGTTCACTTCGATCATGAGCTTTTCAGGGGTTCACAGAGTACCTCTGTGCATGGACACATTTCATTTCTAGATGATGTTCCCATTTTCAGAAGTGTTAGAAGTAAAACTTTGAAAAAAGGTTTGAAAGCATCACAGGGATCAGCATCTTAGCAGGGCTTATCATAGAACCACTAAGGTTGGAAAAGACCTCAGAGATCAAGACCAACCTATCACCCAACACCTCATGAATAACTAAACCATGGCTCCAAGTGCCACATCCAATGCTTTTCTGAATACCTCCAGGGATGGTGACTCCACCACCTCCCCAGCAGAACATTCCAGTGGCTAATTACTCTTTCTGGGAAGAACTTTTCCTCACCTCCAGCCTAAACTCCCCGGCACAGCTTGAGACTGTGTCCTCTTGTTCTGGTGCTGGTTGCCTGGGAGAAGAGACCAACCCCCACCGTCTACAACCACCCTTCAGGTAGTTGTAGAGAGCAGCAGTGAAGGCAAATCACACATCCTGTTACAGTTCTTAGTAAAATGCCACGTTTTTGAGCCTGGCAAACTTCATCCACAAACATAAAACCATTCAACCCTGAAACTATTTCAGCCTGCAGAAATTAGCTCTACTGTCCATTCTTATAGTTCATAAGCACACTACATAGATTTGCTGTAATGTGTTTGCAGAAATACTCCTAAACACTTAGGTATTCCTGCCTAAGTGTTCCATTTGAGCTGTCTTACCCATCTAACATCTTTCCCTTCATTATAATAGACAATGCAGCACAAGTTCTGTTCAAAACCACTTAATGCTGACTGCTACAAATAGTTGTGACGCAGAAGAGCAGTAAGCTGCAATTGGTACAGTCAGACCATGCACACCATTCTAAGACACGATGTGTAAGCAATACCAAGTGACAGAACAGGCAGTAAAAAAAGCAGGCTTCTCAGCCTCTGCACTTGATCCATATATCCATATTTCAAGCCAGTGCATAGCTGTAAATCCAATCAGTACGTACTTGTAGTTAAAGATAACTGTTGCAGACTTGCTTTGTATCACCTTCCTATTTACTTCTGTAATATCATTGTGTTCATTTTTGTCCAAACCCTAGATTTTAGATGTAGTTTGGATGTAGTTGCCTTTATTTTGTGCATTCTAAGAAGTCATCTACCACAACACTACTAAGCAGTTTTTAGACTGCACTTGGCATTAAGTCCTCATCTAATCTGTATAAACCTAATCTCCTTAAGGGCCTTATTCAGTTTTCCCTACCACTGTACTCCTAGCCCAAATAGAAACTAACAACTGCTAATTAATCGCTCTTATCAATGAACAGACTCTTAACAGGCACGCAGATTTTGACTTATTTCTCTTTCAGGTCACATAAATGGTGGCATCATGAGCCTGTAAATGTATCTGTGATGTCTAAAACAAACAGTGCTGGCACTGGGAAAAGAAAAAAAAAAAAAAGGGCAACACAAAACCCCAAAACCTTCAGGAGAAGGAGCTGGGAGTGCTGCTGGGCAACAAGTTCTGCAGGGGACAGCAATATGCCCTTGTGGCCAAGAAGGCCAATGGGGTCCTGGGCTGCATTCAGAGGAGTGTGTCCCACAGATCCAGGGAGGGTCTCCTCCCCCTCTACTCTGCTCTGTGAGGCCTCACCTAGAATACTGCATCCAGGTCTGGGCTCCCCAGTTCAAGAGGGACAGGGATCTGCTGGAGGAATGCAAGGAGGGCTACAAGCATGATAGAGGACTGGAGCCCTGCCTGATGAGGAAAGGCTGAGACCGGGGCTGTTTAGTCTGCACATAAGACGATGAGAAGGGATTTGATGAATGTTTACAAATATCTGAGGGCTGGGGGTCAGGCAGGAAGGGTACAGGCTCTTGTCAGTTGCACTCTGTGATAGGACAAGGGGCAATGGCTACAAACTCCAGCACAGGAGTTCCACCTCAACAGAGGAGGAACTTCTTCATTATAAGGGTCCCAGGTCCCAGAGCACTGGAGCAGGCTGCCCAGAGAGGTTGTGGAGACTCCTTCTCTGGAGGCTTTCAAGACCCATCCAGATGCATTCCTGTGTGACTTGCACTAGATTATATGATTAAGTGGCCCTGCTCTGGCAGGGGGTTGGACTCAAAGATCTCCAGAGATCCCTTCCAACCCCTAACATCCTGTGAACCCCCCAACACACCACCAAACCACACCCCCCAAACTAAACTACAAAACCCCAGAAGGACAGTGACAATATACTAAGTAATTCAACAATTCTTTGCAAGTCATAGTGCCCTATGATCTGGAACAAGTTTGGATACAAACACAGCCAATGGATTTCACCCAAGGAAGACAGCTATGTTTTTGCAACCAAGGAAACATCACACCCATCAGCAGCACACTGCAGCAACAAAAGTGACATTAAACAGAGCTGCAAAAAAGAGAGAGAGGGCCACTTGGTTTCGTAAGGCTAGCAATGCATACTGCCCCATTTCCTTGGATACACAGTCCATGCACTCAGCTGTAAGCTTTCTGTATCTTTCCCTAAGGAAATGCTAATGCTAGGAGACACAAAATGGTGAATAAACACTAAAAAAAAGCCACTACCTAGCATCCAGGAAATATGAGATCTCATGAACAATTATACCAACAAAACTGATCTGTGTATGCTGAACCTTAAAACATATTAGGCATCAAGATCTCCCAAAACACACAGAGATGGACTAGAACAAAACTCATGCCAAACATTGCATTTTAGCATCTTTTGAAGCTGTTGGTATGGGCAAATGTGGCAATTTTATGCTTTCTGGTACAAAGATGTAATTGAGGCAACTAAAATATTTGGATAAGCAAGAAAAAAAAAATGAGAGCACTGAATGTTATTTTGGGAGACTGAGAAGTGGTGCTACCTGCCACTTCAGGTATGAATACCTGTGGAAAGGCGCAGAAGCATCTTATGATAGCTAGAGGTTCCTTTCCAACCCCCAGCATTCTGTGATTCTGCATCACATCAATCCACACACA
>CM037634.1:2427023-2466990 GCA_015227895.2 Colaptes auratus
TGATGCAGCTGTTAAGAGAGCCTACCAGGATCAGGCTTGCTTGACCTGCGCTCGCCAATAGAGAAGGGCTGGTGGGAGACGTGACCGTGGGGGCTGCCTGGGGTGCAGCGACCATGAGATGGTGAAGTGTTCAATATGCAGGGAGCTAGGGAGGAGCACCAGCAAACCCTCACCTTGGACTGCCGGAGGGCGAACTGCAGCCTGTGTTAAGAAACTTATTGTTTGAAAGTTCCCTGGGTATCAGCCCTCAAGAACCAGGGGTCCAGGAGGGTTGGAGCTACTTCAAAAGCTCTTGAAGGCACAGGAACTGGCGGTTCCATCTGCTGAAAGATGAGCCGAGGGAAGGCGACCAGCCTGGATGAGCAAGCAGCTCCTGGAGGGACTAAGGGAAAAAAGAGGCTGTATCACCTTGGAAGGAGGGGAAGGCTTCTCGAGGTGTGTTTAAGGAAGTTGTTAGATTACGCAGGAGAAAAATTAGAGAGGCAAAGGCCCAGTGGAACTGAAGCTGACACCTCTGTGAAGGATAACAAAAGCATTTTTACAATACATTAACACTAAAAAGAGAGGCAAGAAGAACTGCACTCCTTATTGACCTGGAGGGGAACACTGTGACTGAAGATGAGGAAAAGGCTGAGGGCCTGAACACCTTCTTTGCCTCAATCTTTAACAGCAAGGCAGGAGGAGTTCAGGACGAGTGGCCTCCTGAGCTGGGGGATGGGGTCAGGGAGCAGTGTAATGCCCTGGATATCCATGAGGAATCAGTTTGGGACCTGCTGAGCCACTTGGACACTCACAAGTCCATGGGGCCGGATGGGATCCACCCTAGGGTGCTGAGAGAGCTGGCAGAGGAGCTGCCAAGCCGCTCTCCATCATTTTCCTCCAGTCCTGGCTCACCGGTGAGGTCCCAGATGACTGGAGACTGGCCAGTGTGGTCCCCATCCACAAGAAGGGTCAGATGGAGGAGCCTGGAAACTCCAGGCCTGGCAGCCTGACCTCAGTGCCAGGGAAAATGATGGAGCAGATTATCCTGGCGGCAATAACTGCGCACCTGAAGGACGGACAAGGGATCAGGCCCAGCCAGCATGGATGCAGGAAGGGCAGGTCCTGCCTCTCCAACCTGATCTCCTTCTATGATCAGGTGACTGCCTGGTGGATGTGGGGAGGGCTGTGGATGTGGTCTACCTGGACTTCAGCAAGGCCTTTGACACCGTCCCCCAGGTGGTGAATGGTGCCACATCCAGCTGGAGGCCAGTCACCAGTGGCATCCCCCAGGGATCAGTTCTGGGCCCCATCCTCTTTAATATCTTCATTGATGATCTGGATGAGGGGATTGAGACAGTCATCAGCAAATTTGCAGATGACACCAAGTTGGGAGCAGGTGTTGACCTGTTAGAGGGCAGAAGGGCTCTGCTGAGGGACCTCGACCGACTGGACAGATGGGCAGAGTCCAATGGGATGGCATTTAATAAGTCCAAGTGCCAGGTGCTGCACTTTGGCCACAGCAACCCCATGCAGAGCTACAGGCTGGGGTCAGAGTAGCTGGGAGCTGCCAAACAGAGAGGGACCTGGGAGTGCTGATTGACAGGCACCTAAACATGAGCCAGCAGTGTGCCCAGGTGGCCAAGAAGGCCAACGGCATCCTGGCCTGCATTAGGAATAGCGTGGCCAGCAGGAGCAGGGAAGTCATTGTGCCCCTGTACTCAGCACTGGTTAGGCCACACCTTGAATCATAGTTTCATAGTTTCAGTTAGGGTTGGAAGGGACCACAAGGATCATCTAGTTCCAACCCCGCTGCCATGGGCAGGGACACTCTACACTAGATCAGGCTGGCCAGAGCCTCATCCAGCCTGGTCTTAAACACCTCAGTCCTGTGTCCAGTTCTGGGCCCCTCAGTTTAGGAAGGACATTGAGACACTTGAACATGTCCAGAGAAGGGCAACAAGGCTGGGGAGAGGCCTTGAGCACAGCCCTGTGAGGAGAGGCTGAGGGAGCTGGGCTTGCTTAGGCTGGAGAAGAGGAGGCTCAGGGGAGACCTCATTGCTCTCTACAACTACCTGAAGGCTGGTTGTAGCCAGCTGGGGGTTGGTCTCTTCTCCCAGGCACCCAGCACCAGAACAAGGGACACAGTCTCAAGCTGCACCAGGGGAAGTTTAGGCTGGAGGTGAGGAGAAAGTTCTTCACAGAGAGAGTCATTCGCCATTGGGATGTGCTGCCCAGGGAGGTGGTGGAGTCACCGTCCCTGGAGGGGTTCAAGAGGGGATTGGATGTGGCACTTGGTGCCATGGTCTAGTCATGAGGTCTGTGGTGACAGGTTGGACTCGATGATCTTTGAGGTCTCTTCCAACCTTGGTGATACTGTGGTACTGTTACTGGAAGACCCTTCCAACCCCTAACATCCTGTGATCCTGTGTAACAGAAATTCTGCCATACAAGCCATGCTGAGATACAAAGACTTGAATGTTCTTCCAGTTCATTCTTTTCTAACATCCTCACCTGGTTTGTCATTGCACCTGCTGAATCCTGTATGTAAATTGTGTTGTAAGTTCCTTACAGCTGTGGGGTTATAGACTACTGTGGCCTCAAGGTGTAAGGCCAGAAGATGTGTAGAGACTTCTTTTGAAGTACTCTCCAAAAGGCTGCAGGTAGGATTTCTGGAATACACATTTCCATTCTAAATTTCTTCCTCTAAGAAATGTCAAGCCAGACACTTGTTCTGAGTTAACCTGAGCTGGCTTCCATAAAGCTTTTGTTACACTTCCAAGGAAACAATTAAATAGAAGTATTCCCTGCTCAGAAACTCAGTGGCACTTTTCCCCAGGAAGAACTGCTGAAGGTTTTCTTTGGCAGAAGGCTCTGTCTTGCTCACAAGTTTTCTTTCACTGTCCTGGTGCATCTTCTCATCCCATCTCCTGCAGCAGGATGCTGGAGGTTATCTTCAATATCCACTTAGTCATAATCAGCAGCATTCCCAGAACAATCCTGGAGATGTGTAAGACCCTTTCGGCAGGATAAAGAGAAGCAGAGGTTCATGTCCTGGGATTGTGTGTCCTGCTTTAAGACAGGCTAATCTCACAGGACTCACTCCCATGACCAAGAGCCCTGTGGGGAGAGTTTGATGGAGTAATGAGGAGGGTTTCTTGGAATCATGCAGCATACAAAACCATAGTGTGTTCTGCAGAAAGGCACAGCAAAAAAGCAGAAGCCAGCAGGCAGCACCCCCTGCCTCAAGCTCAGAGCCAACAAAGTGGAAGAGACCCCCACCCCAAGCTGGAAGAAGCCCCCAGAGACAGGAACCATCTCAGGTTGCAGTCTGAACTCCAAGCCCCTCAGCCTTTTCCTCTGCCAGCACTTTGGTTATCGAGCTGGCACGATGTCAGCCTGGTACTGGATACCATTAGCTGAACCCCTGGCACAGTGTCAGCCGTTGGTGTCAGGCACAGTATTAGTTACTGGTATCTGAGCACTCATTACTGGAGGGCATGGTTCAAGAATGTGTATGGACCTGATGCTACACCTCCCTCTGTTAACTCACTGTCATCCCCAGCCCTTAGTGCACATCCCTGCTGGTTTCCCAGCCTAGGTTGTTCTGGGGTCATGTTGTGACAGGGGTCAGGGATCTACTTGAATTTTTTCATGTGAGCCAATTCACTGATCTGGTTCATGGATCCCCTTCAGAACCTGAGGCACGACTTAGAAGGCATCAAACTGGGGGCAGAGCTGAGAAGTGGAGGCAGGAAGTGCTTAGTATTGTTACTAAAAATGGTTTTACCAGAAAGTGTTCCTGGGTCGTTTACTGCAGGCTGCTGCTTCTCTGAGCAGCATGGCCAGAGATGGAGACAGGGGATCCTGCCCCTCTGCTCTGGGGAGACCTCACCTGGAGTACTGTGTGCAACTGTGGAGCCTAAAACACAGGAAGGGCATGGACATGATGGAGAGAGTCCAGAAGAGGGACATGAAAAAGATCATGGGGTTGGAGCAGCTCTGCTCTAAGGACAGGCTGAGGGAGCTGGGGGGTTCAGCCAGCAGAAGAGAAGGCTCCAGGGAGACCTAATAGCAGCCTGCCAGTACCTGAAAGGGGGCTGCAGGAAGGATGGAGAGAGACTGTTTGCAAAGGCCTGCAGGGACAGGACCAGGGGCAATGGCTTCAAACTAGAACAGAGCAGATTGAGATGGATGTTAGGAACAAGTTATACTATGAGGGTGGTGGAACACTGGCACAGGTTGCCCAGGGAGGTGGTTGGGGCCTCATCCCTGGAGATATTCAAGGTGAGGTTGCAAGGTGCTGCTTGCTGGGAGAAGAGACAACCCCCACCTGGCTACAACCTCCCTTCAGGGAGTTGTAGAGAGCAATGAGGTCTCCCCTGAGCCTCCTCTTCTCCAGGCTAAGCAACCCCAGCTCCCTCAGCCTCTCTCATAGGGCTGTGCTCCAGACCCCTCCCCAGTCTCGTTGCTCATCTCTGGACATGTTCCAGCATCTCAACATCTTTCTAAATCAAGGAGCCCAGAACTGGACACAGGACTCAAGGTGTGGCCTAACCAGTGCTGAGTACAGGGCACAAAGACTTCCCTGCTCCTGCTGGCCACAATTTCTGATCCAGGCCAGGATGCTGTTGGCTGCCAACTGGATGTGGCACCATTCACACACACACCCTGGACAGCCCAAAGGCTGCTCACAGCCTTCCCAGTACTTTCAGAGACATAGTATGAGCCAGCAGAAGGTCAGGAGAGAGAGAAGGGAGCAAGCCATGCAAAGTCACAGAGAGAAGAAGCCAAAAGGAGCCAAAACATGTAGTGCAGCAAACTATATCCTAGTTAGCAAACAAATGGAATGTACCTGGAGTACTGTGTACAGTTGTGGAGCCCTCAATATAGGAAGGAAATGGACCAGATGGAGCAGGTCCAGAGGAGGCCACAAAAATGATCAAGGGGGTGGAGCACCTCTGCTACGAGGACAGGCTGAGGGAGCTGGGGGTGTTCAGCCTGGAGATGAGAAGGCTCCAGGGAAATCTAATAGCAGCTAGAAGGATGGAGAGAGACTGTTTGCAAAGGCCTGCAGGGACAGGACCAGGGGCAATGGCTTCAGACTAGAGAAGAGCAGATTTGGATTGGATGTTAGGAACAAGTTCTGCACCTTGAGGGTAGTGGAACCTGGAACAGGTTGCCCAGGTAGGTGGTCTCATCCCTGGAGATATTCCAGGTGAGGGGACAGGGCTCTGGGCAACCTGATCTAGTTGAGGATGTCCCTGCTGAGTGCAGAGGGGGTTGGACTGGATGAGCTTTGGAGGTCCCTTCCAGCCTGGACCATTCTATGTTTGTATGACTCTATATAGACATGTCTATATATATTATCCAATCCCTTACTTTACTTTCCTTTTACTCCAAAATGCCCTAAAAGTTCCTATTCCTGTTTATAGCTCAGACACTGGGGTAAAGTACGAGCCTCAAACCAAGGCACCATGTTTAAAGCTGTGGCCAGAGTATCATGAATTAACCACAGCTCTTGAGACTTGTGTTTGGACATACCAAACTGTGCTTAAAGGAGCCTGCTCCAAACTCTGCAGAATGTGCTGTGTCCTGCTCTGGCTCTGCAGAGATTTGTAAAAGGTGATCAAAATCCAGATTTTTACAGGGTTGTGTGTATCTGTAGTAGTTGGTGCAGTGCTCCCCAGGGGCAGGAGGGCTTCCTTGCTAAGCCACAGAGGACATGCACAAGACAGTTCCTAAGAGATGCATGTAAAGTAAAGCAGGACAGCTGCCTTCGGTAGGGGTGCAAGGGGTAAAAAGCATAATGAGAGTATTTCATGGGATAATGGTTCCACTTAGGGGAGCTTGTAGCTTGTTCTAGTCTTAGGATGCCAGAGACTGCAACAGGTTTCTGTCCTCAGTAGAAATCAGAATGCAGCTTTATTTTTCCAGGCCTGCCCCAAATACTGGTCTGTGTTAAGCAGAGACAATTATTGCTTCCTTCTCAAGAGCTCTTGTCCCAGCAGTAGGCAATTGCTTATTTGTATGGCTTATGGCCCTCACTTAGGAGATACAACTGTCAAGCTCCAAAGATCCTAACAGGACACAGCTGTGACTTATTCAGTCGTCGAGTCTCGGCTCAGGGGTTTTCTCTTTTCCAACATCTGTGAATTTTTATGCCTCCTCCCTCATACAAGAGTTCAGTGCTCTCAGAGTATGAGCAGAAAGCACTCTGGATTGATACTCAAGTAATGTGCTCCTCGACAAAGACTCCTGGAGTTCTGTTTCTGCGGAGTCAGATGTCAGATATCTGATCAGCCTGATATTAGTGCTCTTTGCCTAGAGCCAGCAGTGGAGACAGAAAGGAGCAGTGCAGAGCATTAACTCCTCTCTGTTATCAGATTTTTCTTTCTATAATGAAAGATTTTATTGAGAGACCAACTCCTGGAAACAGGAGACATCAGCTGTCTAAGTATCTCCCTTACACACTGATAAGAAATTTGCATTCAGCTACAGTATCCTGAAGCTTTTCAGACCATAGTCTTTTGTTCTCTAGCTTTCTTTCCTCTTTTTTCCCAGTTAATAATGTAAGCGTGGGACAGTGGCACAAGTTCAGTGAAGCCATCAGAACACTGCAATTTATCAGGCATGCTGAATGTCCCAAACCCTAACAACCTGAAAAACAAAGGCACAAAGGCTTAAGATAGTCACTCACTAATGTAAAGAAACAAAAGATTCTTCCCTAGAATGCCTGCTGTGTGTTACAGATGACCAGAAGGTCCTGCCTCTTCTTTGGAGAGCTGAGAGTCCCACCAGCCCTTTGCACAGCTTGGACACTGACTCCCTCTTTATTGTGGGCAAAACAGAACTCTTCTCTGTGTGCAGTCTGCCACACTCCTCTAATGCTGTATGCAAGTTGGCCTTGGCAGAAGAGGTGCTGCAAATCTGACATCCTCCTTGAGATCTTAATTGTTTTACAGCACTTTGCTGTGTTGATTTCTGAGTGTCTGTAGATAGGATCTGCAACTGAGGAACTCCTCCTTGTGGGAAAAAAAAGAGGGTTTCAGCCATCTGCATAGGACCTGGCAAAGGTCATTAGCTGCCCACAGAACAAGCTGGAGCAGTGTGGCATGCTCTCCTTAGGCAAACGCCTCTTCTCCTTAGTGCATCTTTACAGTGCCTACAATTACGGAGCAACAATGAAGGTAAAACATCTGAAGCTGTTCTGTATCTTCTTCAGAAGGATCAGTGGTGGTCAGGTTGTGGTAGTGGAGAAGCCAACAGCCATGGTGCATCCCTCTGTCCTCCTGCAGGCCTGTGCATGCTCATGCACTGCTGCTGCCGCATGGGGTCTTGAACTGGAGCCAGAGCTCCAGCCTCTGTGGTGGAGCACAGACATTTTCCTTGATACCCTCCTGCTGCCAGTGTGCTAGAGCTTTCAGCTGGTCTCTTAGTTGCTGAGGGCTGTACTTACCTGAAAAATAGGAAATTACTTCTTTTCTTTTTCTTTTTTTTTTCCCTTTTTTGGGGGGGGGGGGGCAGATTTTCTTGTTACTGCTGACTTATTTCTCTCCTTTTCCTCTGACATCTTAGCTGTCCAAACCTATGCCTAACAGCTTTCTCAATAGCTGTAAGAATATGAAAGTTGTTCCCTTAATTCAGAATAGCCAAGAATGTAGTTAAGTGTCTTGGATGTAGCCATTAAGAGTACCTAAAGCCACCCTTCTGCTTTAAAAAAATGGAGCTATGATGAAACCATAACTCATTTCCCTCTTACTTTGTGTAAAGGTTTATTAGCTTGTGATTTAAGCAAGCCATCTGGTCCTGCTGGCAATCCAAGTTATGTCAGACTCAATACTTTCCCTGTAATATGTTACTTGAGGCAGTTAAATTACATACTTAAGTCCCAAGTCTGGCCTGTGCTTTTTCCATGTCTTAAATCTGTTCTGGGAAATTTTTCTGGGATCCAAACAAGTTGCAGGGAGCCAGAAGTCTTGTCTTTGTCTTTCTTGTCAATGTCTATTTCTTTTCCTTCTCTTTTCCCAGTAGTTTAATCAATTCAACTAAGTAAAAGATAATGCAGAAATTTTCAGTCCCTTTATCTTTTCAGTAATGTACACAATGAAATGAAAATAGTTTGAAAACTCCAGAGTAGAAGAGAGACTGTCCTGTGAGAGTCAGCGACGCCTCCTAGCATCACAGAATGCTCTGGGACAGAAGGACCTCCAAAGCTCATCCAGGCCAACCCCCTCTGCACTCGCAGGGACATCCTCCACTAGATCAGGCTGCCCAGAGCCTGTCCAGCCTCACCTTGAATATCTCCAGGGATGAGGCCCAATCTCCTCCCTGGGCAACCTTTCCAGTGTCCACCACCCTCATAGTATAGAATTTGTTCCTAACATCCAATCAATCTGCTCCTCTCTAGTCGGAAGCCATTGCCCCTGGTCCTGCCCCTGCAGGCCTTTGCAAACAGTCTCTCTCCATCCTTCCTGTAGCCCCCTTCAGGTACTGGCAGGCTGCTATTAGGTCTCCCTGGAGCCTTCTCTTCTGCTGGCTGAACACCCCCAGCTCCCTCAGCCTGTCCTTGGAGCAGAGCTGCTCCAACCCATGATCATTTTCGTGGCCCCGTCTGGACCCTCTCCATCATGTCCAGGTCCTTCCTGTATTGAAGACTCCATAGCTGCATACAGTACTCCAGGTGAGGTCTCCCCAGGCAGAGCGGAGCAAGGGGCAGGATCCCCTCTCTCCATCTCTGGCCATGCTGCTATGATGCAGCCCAGGCTGCCCTTGTCCTTGTGTGCTGCAAGTCACACTGCCTGCTCCTGTCCAGCTTCTCATCCATCAGCACCCCATGTATTTCTTCAGGGCTGCTTTCTATCACCTCCTCCCCCAGCCTGGATTGACAGTGAGGATTGTTCTGGGCAGGTGCATGACCTGCACTTGCTCTTGGTAATCTTATGAGGTTCACCTGGGTCACCTTTCCAGCCTGTGCAGGTCCCTCTGGATGCCACCCATGCTGATGGTGCCTCGACCCACACTGCCTGTAGCATTGACAAAAAATATTAAACAGTACAAATCCCAGTAGGGACCCAGTATCAATACCCAGTATCAGTACTGGCAGATGAAAGGACTGAGAACAGTTGTATGGAAAAGGACTTCAGGATCCGTGTGTCTGACAAGTGTGCCACAAGGCAGCAATGTGCACTCACAGCCCGGAAGGCCAACCGTGTCCTGGGCTGCATCAGAAGTGTGGCCATCAGGTCAAAGGAGATGATTTGGCTCCTCCACTCTGCTCTGATGAAACCTCACCTGGAGTATTGTGGCCAGCTGTGGAGTCCTCAGCAGAGGAATGACACAGTCCTGTTGGAGTGGGTCCAGAGGAAGGCCACTAGCATTATCAGAGGGATGGAACACACTTTCCCAGTGAGAAAGGCCGAAATCTTTGGTCATTCAGCCTGGAGAAGAGAAGGCTGTGAGGAGAATTTATTGGGACTTTTAAATATGTAGAAAGACTTACAAGAAAGAGAGAGTGAGTTTTACCAAGCTCTGCAGTGACAAGTGGCAAAGCTTTTAAACTGAAAGAGGGGCAAGTTTAGACTGGATATAAGGAAGAACTTTTTTGCCATGAGAGTGGTGGAACACTGGAGCAGGTTGCCATGGGAAGCTGTGCATGCCCCATCACTGTTCAAGATCAGATTTGATGAGGCTTTGAGCAACATGATGGAGTGAAAGCCAAAACTGCCCATAGGAGGAGTGGGATAGGTGATGTCTATTAATGGTATAAAGATGTGCAGGGTGAGTGCCCAGAGGCTGGAGCCAGGCTCTGCTGGGTGGCCCAGTGCCAGCACAGGGGCAGTGTTGGAAGTTGAGCCATAGGAAGTTCCATGGAAACAGGAGGAAGAATTTTTTTCCCTGTGTGGGTGACAGAGCCCTGGAGCAGGCTGCCCAGGGGGGTTGTGGAGTCTCCCTCTCTGGAGATATTCCAAGCCCTCCTGGATGTGTTCCTGTGTGATCTGCTGCAGGTGCTCCTGCCCTGGCAGGGAGTTGGACTGGATAAGCTTTTGAGGTCCCTTCCAGCCCCTAACAGCCTGTGGTTCTGTGATATTTAAAGGTCCTTTCCAACCCAAACTCATTTTATGGAAAAGTAAAAAATGTAAAAAATTAAAACCAACCAAAGAAAAAGCTAGATCATTTATCTGCAGGTGGGGAAGAGCCTTATCCAGCATCAACAGAAAACACTTTTAATATAGTTTACCAGAATTTGCTCTCCTTAGTTGTCCTAGTAAGTACTGATTTAGCCAGCCTTATGCATTTGAACTGGGGATGTATTTGTATCCGTCAGTTGGTGGAGCTTTCTTTGTGGCCTGAAATATCAAGTGGTCTCAGAAGTTCCCTCAGGTAAGAGGTGGCAATTGGAGCTTACTTACTGTGATCAGTAATCTTCCCAGGAGCTGGTGTGGAGGTTGGTGGGATGCCCAGCCTGTCCCTTTTCATAGTCGCTGTCGTTTAACTGACTTTTGGGGAACTTGGTCAAGCTGTGTGGAAGTCTCTGGCTTCACATTCCCCAATGGCCAGAAAAGATGACCAGGAATCATCACAGTCTGGGGATGATGTGGTAGCTGTGTGTCTATGCAATCACCTGCTTTCTGATTTACAGTTGCATTAGAGGAGCCTGCAGTTAAGAGCAGGGAGGCTAAGATGGTCAATAGGCTCCTAAACAGGGCGGGGGGGTTTGGTATTACATTATTTCTTCTCTTCCTATACAGGCTGCCAATGACATGATGAATCAACTTCTGTTGTATTGCCTCTTCTTTCCACCTTGCTTTCAGGCTTTCTTGGGAGATGTAATACTATGTAAAATGTTGTGCCATGCTGACTTTCTCTCTGCTGCTGCTGAGTCTCAGACCGATCGAACTGACATTGTTTTCCCTCTCGCACATTGTTGTCTCTCAGGAGTTCTTTCCTCTAATGGAAACTTCATTCAGCTTCATGGCCTTCCTTAAAGATAAGCTGCCACATGGTCAGTTCACCTAAGTCCTAAAGACAGTATAAAGAATAGTCTCCATTTAAGCAGATTCATCCTGCTCAGGGTACATGAAGCCTTGCAGGCCTGTGTTCTGAGAAGTGAATCAGGAGCAGGTCATAGAGAGTGAAAGATAAACCCTGCTTTGTGTACTCTCTTTGAGCATGGGGAAAAGAGGAGCAGGAGGACAATCTGTACACCTCCTGACATGGAAACTGAGAGGGCAGGAGTTCAATTGAAGCTGTCAACAGCAACAGCTTGTCTCTGCAAATGTCCTGTGCCAGAACTCTGACTTCTGGCAAATAGTTTTTCTTTATTATGTAATTATCTCTCAAGGGGGAAAATCAAAGGTAGATTTGAAGATAACTGTGTAGGTAAATGAGACTCTCATTCTTCTTCCAGTATCTGAAGGGGGCTACTAGAAAGCTGGGGAGGGACTGTTTGGGGTGTCAGGTGGTAATAGACTGGGGGGGAATGGATCCAAGCTAGATGAGGGGAGATTGAGATCCAGTTCTGGGATCCTCGGATTAGGAAGGAGGTTGGCTTGCTGGAACGTGTCCAGAGAAGGGCAACGAAGTTGGTGAGGGGTTTGGAACACAGCCCTGTGAGGAGAGGCTGAGGGAGCTGGGGTTGCTTAGCCTGGAGAAGAGGAGGCTCAGGGTGACCTTATTGCTCTCTACAACTCCCTGAAGGGAGGTTGTAGCCAGGCAGGGTTGGTCTCTTCTCCCAGGCAGCCAGTACCAGAACAAGAGGACACAGTCTCAGGCTGCACCAGGGGAGGTTTAGGCTGGATGTTAGGAAGAAGTTCTACACAGAGAGAGTGATTGCCCATTGGAATGTGCTGCCTGGGGAGCTGGTGGAGTCACTTTCATTGGAGGTGTTCAGGAGGAGACTTGATGGGGTGCTTGGTGCCATGGGTTAGTTGTTTGTGTGGGTTGGATTGGTTGATGGGTTGGACGTGATGATCTTGAAGGTCTCTTCCAACCTGGTTCTTCATTCTATTCTATTCTATTCTATTCTATTCTATTCTATTCTATTCTATTCTATTCTATTAGATGTTAGGAAGAAGTTCTTCCCCGTGAGGGTGGTGAGCTGGCACAGGTTGCCCAGGGAGGTGGTGGAGCCTCATCCCTGGAGGTTTTGAAGGCCAGGCTGGATGTGGCTCTGGGCAAACTGCTGTAGTGTGAGGTGTCCCTGCCCACGACATGGGGGATGGAAGCAGCTTGCGTCCAGTGAATATCCCTCTATCACTTCTCACAGGTCTAACTGGGACAGAAACAGAGAGGTCTGCATCAAGATTCTTAAGCAGCCAATTAAAAACTTTGGTTTTGTAGTGATTTAATTGGAATGGTTTCATGGAGTATTTCTAACTTGATTAATCTGCACAGTGACATCTTCGATGTGAATGCACGGATGGCTGGTTTTTTGTTTTAGTATTGCATGGCCAATGGTACTTGCTGGAGAGGATGGAAGTGCAGGGAGGCTTTGCAGTGGGGCCTGGACAGGTGACACCCATGGGCCAAGGCTAACTGTATGAAGTTTAACAAGGCCAAGTGCCAGGTCCTGCACCTGGGGCACAACAACCTCATGGCAACCTACAGACTGGGAGATGTGTGGTTGAAAGCTGTGACTCAGAGAGGGACTGGGGGCTTTGGTTGATTAAATAGGAGCCAGCAGTGCCCAGGTGGCCAAGAAAGCCAATGGCATCCTGGCTTGGATCAGAAACACTGTGGCCAGCAGGGACAGGAGGTGACCATCCCCCTGTGCTCAGCACTGGGGAGGCCACAACTCAGTGCTGTGTTCAGCCCTGGGCCCTCATTACAGGAAGGACATTGAGGGGGAGAGTGTCCAGAGAAGGGCCACAAGGTGGAGAAGGGCCTGGAGCACCTGGGCTACCAGGAGGGGCTGAGGGAGCGGGTGTGTTCAGCCTAGAGAAGAGGAGGCTGAGGGGAGACCTTATGGCTCTCTACAGCTCCCTGAAGGAGGTTGGAGTGAGGAAGGGGCCACCTCTGCTCCTTGGTGGCAAGAGACAGGAGCAGAGGAAAAGTTCCAAGCTTTGCTGGGGGAGGTTCAGGCTGGATGCTAGGAATCTTTCTTCCCAGAGAGGGTCTCAGGCACTGGAATGGTCTGCCCAGGCAGTGCTGGAGTCCCCATCCCTGGAGGTGTTAAGCAGTGTGTGGAGCTGCTGCTTAGGGACATGGTTTAGTGCTGACCCTTCAATGCTGGGTCAAAGGTTGGACTGGATGAGCTTGAGGTCTCTTCCAACCAGATGTTGTCTGTGGTTCTGTAATGACAGCTCTGTAAACTAAGTTGTTGGCAAAGCTTCAAAGTCTCTTGCATTCCAGTCACTCTGAACCATTTCCATTTGCTGACAATATTAAGATCATTCTGCTGTACCTGGGTGCCAGCAGCAGCTGATTGAATGTCTTCTATCTTGGTAAACCACAAAACTTGCCTACAGGCATTGTTCTGCAGGTATTCTGAGGCAAGAGCCTGCTTACATCTGTGTAGGAACACAGTGCCCTCCCTGTTCTTCACATCCATGTGTAGTTTCTCCTGAAGCATCATTCCCAGAGCAAGCTTTTCTCTTGGTGTATTATGGTGTATTCCATTTCACATCTAGGGTATTAATATATACTGACCATCCTTTTATCCTTCTGGCTCACTTTCTTGAGCAGAAATACTGCAGATTTGGTGTTTGGTATTGCAGTGGTAATGTTCCACTGACCAGACTGTGTTCATTCACAGACTGCAGGATTGCTTCAGAGAAGCTCAGGTGTACTGTGCACAGCACTGGATGATGCTCCCAGTCTAGAGCAGCGTTGTGCAGTGCACCTGTGCTGGTAACCTTTGTGCTTCAATTCACTTCTGACATTTAGTAGATCAGCTGATCATATGATTCTTTTTGTCTCCTCCTGTCTTCCCCAAAAAACATTTCAGGTAGAAGAGCTGATGATGGCCATGGAGAAAGTTAAGCAGGAGCTGGAGTCAATGAAAGCAAAGTTGTCCTCTACACAACAGTCTTTGGCTGAGAAGGAAAGCCATCTGACCAACCTCCGGGCTGAGAGAAGGAAGCATTTGGAGGAAGTGCTGGAGATGAAGTAAGTGTTTCTCTTCACTATCTGTAGGCATGTTTGACATCTCTGAATTTCCCTCAGTTCCCTGCTGTTCTGAAGACAACCACTGCAGGAATACATGTCTGTAGATAACAGCTATTGGTGTAATCAGTTAAGCCTCCTGCCTGGGGATTCCCTACATGACTTTCACTCTTTTGTTAGAGCTCTGAAACTGTCCTTCCTTCTGCTCTGGTGCAGTAGCTACTGTCTCAGTTACTGTGTGTTTGTGAATGTGCCACCCTGCTCTGAGTAGCCTGTAATCGACTTTAAGGTGAGGTGCAAGTCCCAGGCTCACAGATGTCAGGGTTGGGAAGGGACCTCTGGAGATCTTCCAGTCCAACCCCCTGCCAGAGCAGGACCATAGAATCCAGCACAGGTCACACAGGAACACATCCAGACAGGGATGGAAAGGCTCCAGAGAAGGAGAAGATGACTCCATAACTCTCTGGGCAGCCTGTTCCAGTGCTCTGGGACAGTAAAGTTCTTCCTCATGTTGAGGTGGAACTTTCTGTTGCTGGAGTTGCCATCCATTGCCTCTTGTCCTGTCCCAGGGCACAGGTGAGCAGAGCCTGTCCCTGTCCCTTCCTTCCTCACCCCCAGCCCACAGACATTGATCAGACCCCTCTCAGCCTTCTTCTCTCCAGACTAAACAGCCCCAGGGCTCTCAGCCTCTCTTCACCAGGCAGTGCTGCAGTCCCTTCAGCATCCTTGTAGCCCTCCCTTGGACTCTCTCCAGCAGATCCCTGTCCCTCTTGAACTGGGGAGCCCAGAACTGGATGCAGTATTCCAGGTGAGGTCTCAGCAGGGCAGAGTAGAGGGGGAGGAGAAACTCCCTGCATCTGCTGGACACATTCCTCTCAATGCACCCCAGGATCCCATTTGCCTTCTTGGCCACCAGGGCACATTGCTGTCCCATGCAGAACTTGCTGCCCACCAGCACTCCCAGGTCCTTCCCCACAGGGCTGCTCTCCAGCAGATCCCTCCCAAGCTGTGCTGCTGCAGTTTATTCTTCCTTCCCGGGTGCAGGACACTGTTTTATCCTTGTTGAACCTCATTGGTCCTCTCCCTGCCCAGCCCTCAGTCTGTCCTAGTCTCACTCAATGGCCACACAGCCTTCAGGTGTCTCAGCCAAGCCTCCCTCCCAGTTTGGTATCCTCAGCAGACTTGCTGAGCTGACATTCTGCCTGTCATCAATGTCATTGATAAAGACATGACAAGAAGGAAAGAGGGAAAAGGGAAACATGATGTCTGGTGTCTCTGATGCTGAGATCAGACTGCAAATGTCTGGTCTGCTAAAGTATTCTTCAAACTCTTGCAGATGATTTGTTAGCACGCACCAGAGTGTGCAGGTCTGTATCTCTCAGGCTTCTCTCATCACCTTTACATAAAGAGGCCTGATATAAACCAAGCTTTGAAGAGATGGGAAGAAGTGAGGAATGGGCTTCTGAGGCTTAAATACTTCCTAATTTCTGATGGTGCATTATAGATAAACAGTTATCCTGAGTTTGGGCAGGCCTGAATCCGTCAGTGCAGTGATGGATAGTGCTGCCAGCAGTTCATTAGAAACACTTCAAGTTGTTTAGCCAGCCCTGAAGAGAAGGAACGTTTTATTGGCAGGAGCTGCAGTGGTTCCTCCACTGTGGTTTTGTGAGCCATTATTTATTATTTAACTTTCTCTGCTAGGTCTCTTTCCTTTCTGGTTTTTGGGGTGTTTTTTTTCCTTTCCTTTTAATGAAAGGATAGAAAAACAGCTGTACAAAATGGAAAGAGAAGTGTCTTAGATCTTGAAATTCAACTCAGGAGTGCTGTATAAAGTGAGCCAAGCCTCCCCAGCTTCATACTCAGCTACAGCAGACTGATCTAGACCTGGCATAAGGATGTGGAAGGCTGCAGTCCTTAAAAGCCACACTTTATTTTTAATAAAATATTTTATTGAGCTATAAATTTGAGAGTTGGTGTATTGGGGGATGGGAAGAATAGCTCTCAAGGTGATGTGGGAATCCAAAGCAACTGGAGATATATCCCATATCCAGTCACTTGGCAGTACTCTCCTCTGCCAAAGTGCTCTGCCAAACCTTCTCATTAAAGTACACACGTAGTGGACAGTGTATCCTGAGGTGTATTTGTGTAGCTCTGCAGCTTTCAGAGCACTAGTCCCTTTTCCTGCATGATGGCTTCTCCTAGCTGAGCAAGTTATTGTTAGAAAGTTGTTGTACCAAAATGTAGCATCAGGAAGTGCCTGAGCTGGTGGCTCCATGGTGCCTCAGGAGGAAGAAGAACGCTGGAGAGCATGGCAATGCTGTCGGCACGTGCAGGGCACGATGGACAGAAGATCACTGTCGTACAGTCAACAAGCTGAATGTGTTTTACTCGTAGCTGCTCTGTCTTGGAGTTCTATAAAGCTGCCAAAAGCATCCAAACTTCAAACCCTCGCCCTGGCCATGAGGCTGTGTTGCAAACCAGCCTCTACCGAGGACTCTCAGTTAATTAAATACCCTGTGTTTATGTTCAGGACCTGGAGCACAGTCCCTGCTGCTCTCCTTTCCCAGCCAATGCCTTTTATGAAAAGCACTCGTGGCAGCTGCTTGCCAGCTTTGCAAAAGTTTCTGATGTTGTTAAAACATTTCCTACTATTTCAGCTCAAAACCAACAGTAATTGAATGAGTGGCCCATTCTGTGAGGCAGTTAGCTGGGCTTTGGTGTCCCTAACAGAAAACAGTGGCTGTTGAGAGCATGAATCTGCTTGACTCTCCAAGGTCACCTTGTCCATCCATTGTACTGTTACTGTTCAGAGATGCAGTGAAGCAATATTGTTTGCTAAGTCTTAGGACACGCTTTGGTGGGAGGAGTTTGAGGTGCTCAAAAGCAGCACTGGTGAAATTTGAGATGTGACAGAGGTTTAACAGCTTGGGCCATGCAGGCAGCTAACAGGACAGGGGAGCACACAAGAGAAATAGCTTAGCAATGCTGCTTTAGGTGATTGTAGACATAGAATCACAGAATTGTCAGGGTTGGAAGGGACCTCAAGGATCACCCATTTCCAACCCCCCTGCCATGGGCAGGGGCACCTCACACTACAGCAGGTTGCTCACAGCCACATCCAGCCTGACCTTCAAAACCTCCAGGGATGAGGCTTCCACCACCTCCCTGGGCAACCTGTGCCAGTCTCTCACCACCCTCATGGGGAACAACTTCTTCCCAACATCCAATCTGAATCTACCCAATTCTAGTTTTATTCCATTCCCCCTAGTCCTATCACTCCCTTACACCCTCAAAAGCCCCTCCCCAGCTTTCAGATACTGGAAGGCCACAATTAGGTCTCCTTGGAGCCTTCCCTTCTCCAGACTGAACAACCCCAACTCTCTCAGTCTGCCTCCATAGCAGAGCAGCTCCAGCCCTCTGCTCATCCTTGTGGTCATTCCCTGGACACCTTCCAGCACCTCCTGATCTTTCCTGTAACAGAGGCTCCAGAGCTGGGTGCAGTACTCCAGGTGGGATTGGATTAGGCATGGAGTGCAAGAAAGTGTTAAAGCAGCAGGAGACTGCAGGAAGTTACCTCTGGGTTTGAACAGGAATTTGTTAGATATTAGTTAGTGAAAATATATATTTAATATACTGTTTCTTAGTGTGGAGCTTTTGTTTACTCCTGCCTCTGTAACCCAAAGAAGATACTTTCACACTCCTTAGGGAACACTGGCACTAGAATAACTCAAGTGCCAATGATTCTAAGGAAGAAATTTTACTTCTTAAAGAAATGCTGAAGAAGGAAACATTTTGCAGCCCTCTTCCTCTAATAGCTTCATTTTCTTTGGACAAAAACCCAACACCTTTGTTGTAAATAATTATGAGAGAGGCAGATAATGCTCTCTCTATTACATCACCAAACCTGATCTACTGTAAAAAAACTCCCAGTGAAGTGCTGGGATTTTTTTTGGTTATGTTTTCCTTAAGAAGTTCTAATGTTTCCATCATTCACAGCAAATCTTTAAATGAGACAGGAATAAAGTGCTGTCTACAGAGAAATCTCTGTTCTTTGTCCTGTAAAAGCCTGCTCAGCCTGAGCTGAGTTATAAACTGTTGAAAATCACCAGTTTTCCTTTCCTTTTTTTTCCCTCCTGGTGTTGTCAGCAAATTTTGGCAGTGTGTGAAAATCACTGAGCACAAACAGTCTAATCTGGGGCCAAGCTCAAGCCGTTGCTAAAAGTGAGGCAGCAGACTTTGCACTCACAGGGAAGGGAAACAGACACTGTCTGTATGCAGCAAAGGGATGATGATGATGATGATGGTTGCTATTAATGTTGTTGTTATATAATCATAGAATCATACAAGTGTCAGAGTTGGAAGGGACCTCAAGGATCATCCAGTTCCAACCCCCCTGCCATGGGCAGGGACACCTCACACTACAGCAGGTTGCCCAGAGCCACATCCAGCCTGGCCTTAAAAACCTCCAGGGAGGAGGCTTCCACCACCTCCCTGGGCAACCTGTGCCAGTCACCCTCATGGGGAAGGACTTCTTCCTAACATCCAATCTGAATCTCCCCACTTCTAGTTTTGTTCCATTCCCCCCAGTCCTGTCACTCCCTGACACCCTAAAAGCCCCTCCCCAGCTTTCTTGTAGTCCCCTTCACATACTGGAAGGCCACAAGAAGGTCTCCTCAGAACCTTCTTTTCTCCAGACTGTTGTTGTTATTGCTGTTTCGTTTTTACTACTTTTTGTTGGTTGGTTGTTGTTTTATATTATGCTCAGCAGAACCAGTAGATTCCTCCTAGTCATCTGCTTTGAGTTTGAAATGTCCCAGTTGGAGCATTTCTCAATCTGGAAAACTGTCCAACAGCCCTTGTCTGAATTATGTCTTCTCTTGCTAATTGCAATTGCTTCTGGCCCTAAAATTCAAGGGATGCAGACTTGCATAATGGAGTTGGCACTTCAGAGCTGAATCCTCTGTCCTGCTGGCACACAACAGAAGGATTATGACTTGTCCAAGAATAATTCATTAATCCCTTTTTTCTTTAAAAATAATCAAGGGTATTACAGATGGATTGTTAAAGCTGAACATAATTCATGTTTCCAAATGAAGCTGTCAAAAATGCCTTTTCATTTCTTCTATGACTTTACCAGAGTGGTCTTTTGAATATTGATCACAGTGGTGTCTAATTCCACGACTGCATCACACAGGTTGTGCTTCTTCGGATACAGAGCGTAGGCGGTGAGCAGGGATGATGATCTGGGTCTGTGTAGCTTAATGAAGCTGTTTATTGTATTCCTTCCTTGTTCCATCTTGGCCTTGGAAGGCCTGCTGAGAGCAACATGAAGGGCTACTATTAAAAACACGATGCCAGCTTAGGCAGTGCTGTGCAGGAATGCTGTTCGTCCTTATCTCTGCCACAGCTTTCCTGCACGATGTGTGCAAGCCACTTGAAAACTTGGGAAGAGGCTGGCAAGTCCACATGGTCATTTTGTGGCTGTTTGATAAGGGAAGTACAAACACAAGCACACAACACTCAGAATCACAGAGTTATTGAGGCTGGAATAGACCTCTGAGATCATCAAGCCCAGCCTAACCCCACCAGACCAACCAGCCCATGGCACTGAGTGCCACATCCAATCTGGCCTTAAACACCTCCAGGGACAGCAACTCCACCACCTCCCTGGGCAGCCCATTCCAGTCTCTAATTCCCCTTCCCATCAGGAAGTGCTTCCTAACATCCAACCCAAACCTCCCCTGGGGCAGCTTCAGGCCATGCCCTCTCCTCTTGGCACAAGGTGCCTGGGAGCAGAGCCTGACCCCCACCTGACGACAGCTTCCCTTCAGGTACTTGTAGAGTGTGAGAAGGTCCCCCCTGAGCCTCCAGGCTGAACACCCCCAGCTCCCTCAGCCTCTCCTCAGCAGCCTTTCCCTCCAGTCCCTTCCCCAGGCTGGTTGCTCTCCTCTGGACCTGAATATGAAGTAAATGGAAGTTGTTTATCTTCTGCAAAGTTCATCCTCTCAGCAGTGAAGCAGCATTGTCTGCAGGTAAGAGTATGAGCTTGAAATTCCAACCAGTCCAAGAGAAACTGATTAATTGGCACATGGTTTGTTTGCCAGAAAAGTCATTTCAGTTGATCCAGAGTGAGGTGTGAAGCCATTTTGAATTTAGCAAACAGTTTAAACAAACAAAACCATTTCAGGTTCTGTGTGCACATGGTGAAAAGAAACAGCAACAACAAAGTGGCAGTGTCCATCCAGTGATAACTTGAATCTCATCAGAAATTGCCTTCTTGGAAATTAAATGGGGTTCTTTTTGTCATTAGGGAAATTATGGTTTATGCCTGTGGTTTAAAAACAGTTCCCCAGAGGGTAAATTGTTCCTAGATGCAGAAGTACACAGGCTCACAGTATGTTAGGGGTTGGAAGGGATCTCTGGAGATCTTCCAGTCCAACCCCCCTGCCAGAGCAGGACCAGAGAATCCAGCACAGGTCACACAGGAACACATCCAGACAGGGATGGAAAGGCTCCAGAGAAGGAGACTCCACAACCTCTCTGGGCAGCCTGCTCCAGGGCTCTGGGACCCTCACAGTCAAGAAGTTCCTCCTCATGTTGAGGTGGAACCTCCTGTGCTGGAGTTTCCATCCAGTGCCCCTTGTCCTATCCCAGGGCACAAGAGAGCAGAGGCTGTCCCTGTCCCTTCCTTCCTGACCCCCAGCCCTCAGACATTGATCCGAGCCTCTCTCAGCCTTCTCTCCAGACTGAACAGCCCCAGGGCTCTCAGCCTCTCCTCCCCAGGCAGTGCTCCAGTCCCTTCAGCATCCTTGTAGCCCTCTTTGGGACTCTATCAAACAGCTCGCTGTCCCTCTGGAACTGGGGAGCTCAGAACTGGATGCAGTGTTCATGGTGGGTTCTCACCTGTATGTTTGAAGCTGCTGTCTATGGTCGAAGTCACTTCACGTTTCTTTGTCAGCTCTGCAGAGCAGTTGCCTCTTAATCTTGTATCTGCAAGCTCTGGCTTTCTGGGCCTGCAGAACCAGGTTGGAAAAGACCTTTGAGATCAACAAGTCCAACCTATCACCCAGCACCATCTAATCAACTAAACTCCTGATGGTGGAAGCTCCTCATCATCCTGAATTGGATGGTGAGGTCTTCAGGCCACTGGGTGTATCACACCATCATGAGATAGCAGCAACAGTACCAAAGCACCTCCTGTCATTACTTTGTGTGACATTGAATAAACTGAAATGCCCCAGGGGGCACTCCATGGCTGTAGGATTTACTGTTTGGGGCAAGGCTGAGCAAGTGCATCTGTGCCACTTCTTTTCTTCTCCTTTTTTTTGTTATTCTATAAGCTGAGATTCTTCTTTTCTCCTTAAAATGTCTTTGTTTTTCAGTGGAAATGAACACAATATCCTTTTGCCATTGTTTGGTCCTTTTTCAAGCATAAAAGATATAATTGCATAGGTTTATGTACAAAATAAACATGTGTTTATATATACAGTTATATTTGTTTATTTTAATTCTATCTGGGCACACAGATTTTTCCATTTAAATTGTAAAAAGTTCAGTTGCAGTAGGCTGAAACGTGAGAAAGGAGAAGGCCAAGGGCATCCTGGCCTGCATCAGGAGCAGCGTGGCCAGCAGGAGCAGGGAGGTCATTCTGCCCTGTGCTCAGCACTGGTTAAGGCCACACCTTGAGTCCTGTGTCCAGTTCTGGGCTCCTCAGTTTAGGAAAGATGTTGAGATGCTGGAAGGTATCCAGAGAAGGGCAACAAAGCTGGGGAGGGGTCTGGAGCACAGCCCTGTGAGGAAAGGCTGAGGGAGCTGGGGTTGCTTAGCCTGGAGAAGAGGAGGCTCAGGGGAGACCTTCTTGCTCTCTACAACTCCCTGAAGGGAGGTTGTAGCCAGGTGGGGGTTGGGCTCTTCTCCCAGGCAAGCAGCACTAGAGCAAGAGGACACAGACTCAAGCTACGCCAGGGGAGGTTTTAGGCTGGAGGTTAGGAAGAAATTCTTCCCAGAAAGAGAGATTGGCCATTGGAATGTGCTGCCCAGGGTGGTGGTGGAGTCACCATCCCTGGAGGTGTTTAGGAAGAGCCTGGATGAGGCACTTGGTGCCATGGTTTAGTTGATCAGATGGTGCCGGGTGATAGGTTGGACTCGATAATCTCAAAGGTCTTTTCCAACCTGGTTAATTCTATTCTACAAGTTAATTAAATTAATCCATTTCTAGTTACTGAGCAGCAGAGGGGATTACATTCAAGTAGTTGGAAATCAACATTTCAGGCATTGTGTTCCCTACAGACAATGCATTTAAATACCTGGAAATAAACTGACCTTGGAACTGCTATTGATCTCCAGGTGAATTAGACAGGTAGGAAAGCTGAATAGAAGTATATTGTGTCTTTTAAGGTTAAAGTATTCCTGAAAGAGCAGAATTCTTATGTTTTTAGTTATTTTTAACTTCACAGTTCTCCACACTTGCCATAACAAAATGTTAGGCTTTCTATGAGTGTAATTGTAGGTCAGGTTACCTTCACATCTGGTGGCTTCTGCTGGTATCTTTTAATTCAGGAGAAAGCTTGGGAGAAAACAGAATCTTTTCTGCACTTTTCTCTTGGCAATTAAGGAAGGGCACCCTTTATCACAGAACCACTGAATGGTTTGGGTTGGAAGGGACCTCCAAAGGCCATCCAGTCCAACCCCCTCTGCACTCAGCAGGAACATCCTCCACTAGATCAGGTCGCCCAGAGCCCTGTCCAGCCTCACCTTCAGGGATGGGGCCTCAACCACCTCCCTGGGCAACCTGTGCCAGTGTTCCACCACCCTCATAGTGAAGAAATTGTTCCTAACATCCAATTTAAATCTAAAACTGCTCTAGTCTGAAGCCATTGCCCCTGGTCCTGGCCCTGCAGGCCTTTGCAAACAGTCTCTCTCCATCCTGCTTGTAGCTCCCTTCAAGAACTGGTAGGCTGCTATTAGGTCTCCCCAGAGCCTTCTCTTCTCCAGGCTGAACACCCCCAGCTCCCTCAGCCTGTCCTTATAGCTGCTCCATCAGGTCCAGGTCCTTCCTGTGTTGAAGACTCCACAGTTGCACACAGTACTCCAGGTGAGGTCTCCCCAGAGCAGAGGGGCAGGATCCCCTCTCTCCATCTCTGGCCATGCTGCTTATGATGCAGCCCAGGCTGCCCTTGTCCTTGTGTGCTGCAAGCTCACACTGCCTGCTCCTGTCCAGCTTCTCATCCATCAGCACCCCCAAGTCCTTTTCCTCAGGGCTGCTTTCTGTCCTTTCTGTCCTCCTCCATTGTCTAAAAGCGTTTGAGCACTCCCAGATACAGTGTTGAGGCAGCACTAGAGACAGCTTGTCGCTTGCTTTTCAGGGTAACTGTTACTAGATGTCCTGAACCAGGGCAGCAAGCAGGAGAGCTTCACTCCTTTATGGTCAGCAGTGCAAAACAGGTTGGTCAAAGGATTTGTGTAGCTGATTCAGCTCCAGTCTCAAAGCTTCACAAGAAGACAAACTGCAAAGCAAAGAAGTGAAACTTCAGCACAGCCTGCATAAATAAGATGTCCCATGTGAGCACACATAGAATTAGATCTTTGGCATTCAACAAATCCAAGTGCCGGGTGCTGCACTTTGGCCACAACAGCCCCATGCAGAGCTACAGGCTGGGGTTGGAGTGGCTGAGAGCTCCCAAACAGAGAGGGACCTGGGGGTGCTGATCGACAGCTGCCTAAAC
Organism: Colaptes auratus; assembly: GCA_015227895.2. Taxonomy (NCBI): domain Eukaryota; kingdom Metazoa; phylum Chordata; class Aves; order Piciformes; family Picidae; genus Colaptes; species Colaptes auratus. Next base: position 2,450,834 of record CM037634.1, read on the forward strand.
ACGAGCCACTAGTGTGCCCAGGTGGCCAAGAAGGCCAATGGCATCCTGGCCTGCATCAAGAATAGTGTGGCCAGCAGGAGTAGTCACTGTGCCCCTGTACTCTGCACTGCTTAGGGCCACACCTTGAGTCCTGTGTCCAGTTCTGGGCCCCTCAGTTTAAGAAGGACATTGAGAGACTTGAACGTGTCCAGAGAAGGGCAACAAGGCTGGGGAGAGGCCTTGAGCACAGCCCTGTGAGGAGAGGCTGAGGGAGCTGGGGTTGCTTAGCCTGGAGAAGAGGAGACTGAGGGGTGACCTTATTGCTCTCTACAACTACCTGAAGGGGGAGGCTGTAGTCAGGAAGGGGTTGGTCTCTTCTCCCAGGCAAGCAGCACCAGAACAAGGGGACACAATCTCAAGCTGCACCAGGGGATGTTTAGGCTGGAGGTGAGGAGAAAGTTCTTCCTAGAGAGAGTTAGCCATTGGAATGTGCTGCCCAGGGAGGTGGTGGAGTCACCATCCCTGGAGGTGTTCAAGACGGGATTGGATGTGGCACTTGGTGCCATGGTTTAGTCATGGGGTCTGTGGTGACAGGTTGGACTTGATGATCTTTGAGGTCTCTTCCAACCTTGGTGATTCTGTGATTCTGTAGTTTATTCTTGTAAGTATTGGGAAATTGTATTTCTATTTTGCAGCTGGTTAGGTTCACCTCTTCACCTGCCCTGAGGAACCTTCTCTTGTGTGACTTTTTCAGATAGCAAAGTCTTGGCATGATATGTGACAGTCCTGTACTGTCTTGTGATAAACCCTCCATCTCTCTATTTTTCCCTCAATAAAAACCTCCATATCTCTGTCTCTTTTTTTTTTTGTTCTTTCTTTCCCTGAGTTCTGTGGTCCCCAAGAACAGCATCACAGAGAGAAAGTCCTGTGCTATCTTAATGAGCCATGGCAGGCCTGGAAGCAAGACCAACTGCTGAAAAGTACACCAGGTGGTGTCAAAGGCCTTTGTTCCACTCACTAATTTCTAAGGCTATTAATGGTCTAGGGAGGAGTTAGGAAGAGGAGATCAGTCATTAACCTCCTGAGAGTTTAGCTGCACTCTGCTCTTGTTTCCATGCCTTTCCACAGGAGATTTTGTTCTCTTCTGGGGATGTTTTCCGGGGTCTGGGTTTAGTGTAAGTGGTCCCTTCAGTAGTTCTGGGAACATAGTTTTCTAGAGGATGAAAGGAAATTAGACTTCTTCCCAGCGTGAGGGAGTGAAACCCATCACATTTAGGCTCCTCAGTGTGAAGCATGCACAGGTTTTGTTACATTTTTCTTCTCTATTACTAGATTACAGCACTCTCCAGAAACTGCCATGACAGATCTCATCTGCAGAGCTCTTGGCACACAGCCACACACTACTGAAATGTATCATTCTGGGGGCTTACACAGCCCTAGTGAATGAACATCCTGCTTGGTTTTTCTCACTTTGCCAGTTCATTATTGCAAACACAGAGAACATTAGAGCCCCATCTTCCTATGCAGTGACATGGTCCGGTGGTGTGCTGGTCTTAGGTCATGGGCTGGACTTGATGATCTCAGAGGTCTGTTCCAGCCTCAATATTTCTGTGATTCAGTGATTCCTACTGCCCAAAGGGCATTGCTGTAGGAAAATTTGGGTTTTACATAGCCTGGGTGCAGATCTTACCTAAAGGAATTATAAGATTTCTGTGTTTTCTCTAGAAATTATTGCAACCCAGTGTTGAACTGACAGAGGGATGAGAGAGAGAGTTGGGGTTGTTTAGTCTGGAGAAGAGAGGGCTCTGAGGAGACCTTAATTGTAGCCTTCCAGTATCTGGAGGGGGCTGCAAGAAAGCTGGGGAGGGACTTCTGAGGGTGTCAGGCAGTGATAGGACTGGGGGGAAGGGATCCAAGCTAGAGGAAGGGAGATTTAGTCAGACATTAGGAAGAAGTTGTTCCCCATGAGGGTGGTGAGAGACTGGCACAGGTTGCCCAGGGAGGTGGTGGAAGCCTCATCCCTGGAGGTTTTTAAGGTCAGGCTGGATGTGGCTGTGAGCAACCTGCTGTAGTGTGAGGTGTCCCTGGCCATGGCAGGGGAGTTGGAACTGGCTGATCCTTGAGGTCCCTTTCCAATCCTAACAATTCTGTGATTCAGTGAATGAAATGAGTCCTGGGTTTTGTTTGACTAACATATAGAGCAGATTGCTTGTAGGACACCAATATGGTGCTTTCTCTAGCTCATTCATGTCTTTTCCAGTACAAAACACTGGGTTTCTGCTATATTCTAACATAGACTTATAATAAGATGCATTCAGAAGGTTAAGCTGTTCAAGAGAATCTGTAATTTCCTTGTGGTGTTTGAATCCTCCACAGCACTCCTTTTTAGCACAACACTCTACTCAGCTCTGCTGAGACCCCACCTGGAGTACTGCCTCCAGTTCTGGAGCCCCTATTACAGGAGGGATCTGGAGGTGCTGGAAGGTGTCCAGAGAAGGGCCACGAGGATGATCAGAGGGCTGGAGCACCTCTCCTGTGAGGACAGACTGAGGGAGTTGGGGCTGTTCAGTCTGGAGAAGAGAAGGCTCCGAGGTGACCTCATTGTGGCCTTCCAGTATCTGAAGGGGGCCTACAAGAAGGCTGGGGAGGGACTTTTCAGGCTATCAGGGAGTGATAGGACTAGGGGGAATGGGATGAAGCTGGAGGTGGGGAGATTCAGGCTAGATGTGAGGAGGAAGTTCTTCACCGTGAGGGTGGTGAGGCCCTGGAATGGGTTGTCCAGGGAGGTGGTTGAGGCCCTGTCCCTTGAGGTGTTTAAGACCAGGCTGGATGAGGCTCTGTCCAGCCTGATCTAGGGTAGAGTGTCCCTGCCCATGGCAGGGGGGTTGGAACTAGATGATCCTTGTGGTCCCTTCCAACCCTAACTGAAACTATGAAACTATGAAACACTGGCAAAAACAGATTTGAAGATATCCAGCATGCCTTTCTTAATTGTTTCTGTATAATTCTGTACACAACAAACACAAATATGACTGTGATTTTTGGTTTAGAATATGCAGATGTGATTTTTTGGCTCAAGATTGGTAGCAGCAGTACATTTCCTCTGCTGGCTGTCTCGGCTGCATCGGTGATTCCTGTCGCCATCCCTAATCCAGCTATAAGATTCTGGGGCTTCCAAGGGTGTTACTGAGCTAAACCAAATCAGGCACTTTTTGCTTTCTGTTAGAGTCAAAAGAACCATGAGTTCCTTAGGGTGCTTTTTCCTCTCTTACAAATGTGCACAGTAAATAGTGATGCATATAAATCAGCCCTGTGTGCAGCACATATTTCATTAAACACAGCCCAGTTGTGGCTTAATCGAAGTTCCAAGTGAAAATGTTGTCGTAGCTCCTTGCAGATACTGTGGGGGTTAATGCAGTGTGAACAATGGTAGCTTTGAGCTATTGTAAATCCCATCCAGACATCATCAGCCCAGTTCAAAATGCAAGGAGGGAAATCTCAACTGTTGGATGTGCTCATGTGGCCACACTGCACATGAGAGTGGTGCAGGGGAGCTTGGCAGCGTGCACATAAGCAGAGTCTCACTTCAGCCTCTTTTCTGGAGTTGATTCTTTTTCTCAAAGTCAGGTCAGTTTGCTTTACTTACAGAAATAACCTCTGAAGCAGCTAATGGCTTCCCTACGAGGCTGGAAGACAACCAGTGAGGGTTGTGTAAGAAAAAATGGAGCAATGAGTGAAGTCTTTGGCAGTCACTACAGTCCTTGTCTTTATACTGTGTGGGAACGTTCAGTAGGTGCTCTTGTATGGGAATAGCAGAATCACAGAATTGTCAGGGTTGGAAGGGACCTCAAGGACCTCAAGGTCCAAACCCCCTGACATGAGAAGAAACACTTTTTGGTAGATCAGGTTGCCCAGAGCCACATCCAGCCTGGCCTTCAAAACCTCCAGGGATGAGGCTTCCACCACCTCCCTGGGCAACCTGTGCCAGTGTCTCACCACACTCACGGAGAAGATGTGGTCTCACCAGAGTGGTATAGAGGGGGAGAATCCCCTCCCTGGCCCTGCTGGCCACACTTCTCTTGCTGCAGCCCAGGCTCTGCTTGGCTCTCTGGGCTGCAAGTGCTCCCTGCTGGCTCCTGTTGAGCTTCTCATCCCCCAGCACCCCCAAGGCCTTTTCTTCAGGGCTGCTCTCAAGCCAGTCCCTGCCCCGGCCTATATCGGTGCCAGGGATTGCCCTGATCCAGATGCAGGGCCTTGCACTTGGTCTTCTTGAATGTCATGGGGTTGGTTGTCTTGGGCCCACCTCTCCAGCCTGCCATGTTCTCTCCAGTCTCTCCAGAATATTTGATATATCATTTTGTTTCCCTCCCTTCTCAAACAATACTTTTGAGTTCTTGTAGGAGAAATAAAAACCTGGCAGTGGATAGGTCTATGGAATTTTTGGAGCAAACTCCATAGTGAGAGGATTTGGGAGATACTGGTTTGTCTGATGGCATCTTGCATGCAGTGCAAGTGATTTCATGTGTCAGGAGTTAGAAACATCTGAACTGTTAACAGGACACCAAGCACTGTGCAAGTGCTTTTCTTTGAGGTATAATGCTGTCCTTGCAGTTGAGTCACTTCTCCCTAGCCCTATACCCAGTGTCACAGTTTAGGCAGGTTATAGAACAAAGAGTCCTGTCTGTCCTGGTGCTAGGATCTCCTATGTTTAGGATTGTAGAAAAGACTGAAAATTATTTAGTACAATGTCACTATTTGGCCCTCTTTGTAGCCCTTGGCAAGCACTGGGGATGGACTGGTGGAGTCGCCGTCTCTGGAGGTCTTTAAGAAAAGGTTGGATGTGGCACTTGGTGGTATAGTTAAGCTGATGTCGTGGTGTTATGTCATAGGCTGGACTGGATGACCTCAGAGTTCTTTTCCAGCCTCAATAATTCTGTGATTCTGTAAATAGATATGGATATAGCTTTCTGTGACCCTATAGTTAGTTTTCAACCTGGTAGCATTTTACAGGTTTAAAACTGATGTCAAGAAAGCATTGAAAAGTAAGGGACCATGCTGGTTTCTTTCCCCAAGGTAATCTAGGAATCAAGCTTTGCATATGAAGTGAAAATAAATGAAGTAACTGCATTTCTGTTGCTATACAGTCCAGCAATCAATTAGTGTGATCCTTCAGTTTAATTCCACAAGTGAAGTTTGAAGGTCACTGATACTGTTGTGAAAAGAGAGGTACAAGAAGGGCTGGAGTTCCTCTCCTGTGAGCACAGGCTGAGAGAGTTGGGGTTGTTCAGTCTGGGGAACAGAAAGCTCCCAGGAGACCTTCTTGTGGTCTTCCAGTATTTGAAGGGAGCTACAAGAAAGCTGGGGAGGGACTTTTCAGGATATCAGGTAGTGATAGGACTGGGGGGGATGGATCCAAGCTATAGGAGGAGAGACTTGGATTGGATGTTAGGAAGAAGTTCTTTCCCATGAGGTTGCTGAGACACTGGCACAGGTTGCCCAGGGAGGTGGTGGAAGCCTCATGCCTGGAGGTTTTTAAGGCCAGGCTGGATATGGCTCTGGGCAACCTGCTGTAGTGTGAGATGTCCCTGCCCATGACAGGGGGGATTGGAACTGGATGATCCTTGAGGTCCCTTCTAACCCTGACAATTCTGTGATGGTCAGCTGGCCCTGCTTCCTCTAAATGTATTAATAAAGCAACTATGAGTGACAGTGCTTTGCAGTTCAGTTCTCTTCTTTGAAGGCTCTTCCATGTCAAGGGTTCATTGTTATAAAAGCAGGGAAAGGCTGTCATTGTTCCTCAAAGGAATAGACTGAAACCAAAACCCTGAAGTGGCTTGTTCAGCCATGGCCACAGAACTGAAGTGATGTCAGGAATTAAAACCTGAAGATACTGAGCTTGTAGGTTGTTAAATGTCATAATGTTTGAGGTGCTCATGTTCAGTAGGAAATGTGCATGTAAGCAGTAAATCTTTATTTCTCTGTTCTAACATGTCCTCATACAGGTCCTTTCTACAGTCTCATTTTCTCTTTATGTGATGTCTGTATCTAAAATTGAATGTGCTTAGGTTACCCTTTCAGTGCTGCACTTGGAGAGAAGCTCTCTGCACTCTTTGCTAAGCTGATCTTCAGGTCTGTCTTGCTTCCTAGATTGCCATTGTTAGCGAGGGCTCTGCTTTGAAGTTTGGAAAACTACATTAATTTAGCCAGGAGTTGCCAATTTAAAACAAAAACAAATACATTTTTGGCTTTGCCTTGAAAAATATGAAGCTGGCTTTGGACTAGAGTTCCATGGATTTTGTGACAAATGAGCCATGTAACAGATTGGCCAAGCCACAATGGACAAAGTACAGTGGTGCAGTGTGCTCTCCCATTCCCAGCCCTAAAGATCTCAGCAAAGGTCACAAATTCAGCAAAGTCAGAATGAATCAACCCCACCATCAAAATACAATTATGAAGTCTTTCATTTACTACAAAGCAGCAGTTGTGAAAGGGGCACTGTACCAAGTTCTTTTGTGCAGTAAGGGAAAATCAACAGCAAGGTGTTGAACAGAAAAATGAAACCTTGCAGGTGAAGCTGTCTTTGGAGCCAAAGGAAACCAGCACTTAGGCAGAAATGCAAGTAAACTGTTGGAGAATGGAAAAGGTGTTTGGTGCTGAGCTGCAGAGTGTGTCAGCATTGCATTTGGCCCAGACAGAAGCAGCCTGGGGACTGCAGGCATACACTGTAGTCATGCACAGCCCTTTCAAGCAGCCTCTCACCAGGGCTTCACTCCAGTGGCCTCAAGTGCTATTGCTTTTACCTCCTCCACAACATGGAGTATGGGACCAGCACTTCCTCTGTGAGGGAAGTCTGTGGGAAGTCAGGGATGCCTAGAGATATCATAGCTAACATCTTCCATTATACATTTTGTGCCCTCGTTATGGGGAGACTGAGTGCTCCAGATGGCTGTGAAGTGTGGTGGTCAGTGGTGCCAAGTCCAGCTGGAGAGCTGTAACTGTTGGAGTCCCCCAGGGATCAGTGCTGGGTCCAGTCCAGTTCAACACCTTCATCCATGACACTGATGAGGGCAGACAGACAGAGTCTGCTCGACAAGTTTGCTGAGGATACCAAACTGGGAGGGAGGCTTGGATGAGATACCCAAAGGCTGTGTGGCCATTCAGAGACTTGGACAGAATGAGAGCTGGACAGAGAGGAACCTAATGAGGGTCAACAAGGATAAGTGCAGAGTCCTGTACTTGGGAAGGAAGAATAAACTGCAGCAGTACAGCCTGGGAGGTGATCTGCTGGAGAACGGCCCTGTGGAGAAGGACCTGGGAAGGTCAATGGGATCCCACATTGCATTCAGAAGAGTGTCCATCAGATCCAGGGAGGTTATCCTTAAACACCTCCAGGGATGAGGCTTCCACCACCTCCCTGGGCAAGCTGTGCCAGTCTCTCACCACCCTCGTGGGGAAGAACTTCTTCCTAATATACAGTCTGAATCTACCCACTTCTAGTTTTTGCTCCATTCCCCCCAGTCCTATCACTCCCTGACACAGGACTCAAGGTGTGGCCTAACCAATGCAGAGTACAGGGGCACAATGACCTCCCTGCTCCTGCTGGCCACACTATTGCTGATGCAGGCCAGGATGCCATTGGCCTTCTTGGCTGCCTGGGCACACTGCTGGCTCATGTTCAGCCTACTCTCAACCAGTACCCCCAGGTCCCTTTCTGCCTGGCAGCTCTCCAGCCACTCTGACCCCAGCCTGTAGCTCTGCATGGGGTTGTTGTGGCCAAAGTGCAGCACCTGGCACTTGGATTTGTTGACTCTGCCCATCTGTGCAGCCCGTCAAGGTCTCTCTGGAGAGCCCTTCTACCTTCCAACAGATCAACTCCTGCTCCCAGCTTGGTGTCATCTGCAAATTTACTGATGATGGACTCAATCCCCTCCTCCAGATCATCAATAAAGATATTGAACAGGATGGGGCCCAGCACTGATCCCTGGGGCACACCACTGGTGCCTGGCTGCCAGCTGGCTGTGGCACCATTCACCACCACTCTGGGCTCAGCCTCCAGCCAGTTCCTAACCCAGATACTGGAAGGCAACAATTAGGTCTCCTCAGGCTTTTCCTCTCCAAACTGAACAACCCCAACTCTCTCAGGCTGTCTCCCGGAGCAGAGCAGCTCCAGCCCTCTGCTCATCCTCGTGGCCCTTCTCAGGACACCTTCCAGCACCTCCAGATCCTTCCTGGAACAGAGGCTCCAGAACTGGACACAGAGCTCCAGCTGTGTTCTCAGCTGAGTGGAGCAGAGGGGCAGAATCCCCTCCCTGGCCCTGCTAGCCACACTTCTCTTGCTGCAGCCCAGGCTCTGCTTGGCTCTCTGGGCTGCAAGGGCTCCCTGCTGGCTCCTGTTGAGCTTCTCATCCACCAGCACCCCCAAGTCCTTTTCTTCAGGGCTGCTCTCCAGCAGTCCCTGCCCAGGCTATGTCTCTGTCTGGGATTGCTCTGAGCTGTTCATCATGATCATTCCATCTGTGAATGTAAACCAGTTACAAATACCAGGTTAAATGCTGGAAAAAAAACCCACAACTCATTCAGGGATAAGGAGAATTCTGCACAGAAAAGTATAAATAGTGTGAATGAAGCATTTGAGTTGCTTGTGACAGAGTGGCACCTGAGTCCTTTAGCTGTGTGATTTCATTTGCTAGAAAATGAAATATTTATTTTCTTCCTCTAAATTTCAGGTTGCACATGAATAAAGGGCAGGTCTTGAAGGATTATTTAAAGAGCAATATTTGGTTTATTGTTCATGACAGGAAATTGGTGTTGGTAGGACAGAGACCAGGAGACACAAGCTCTTTCCCATCTTCCTCAAGTCTTCACTTTGGTTGGTTGGCCTTCAGAATCTTGTTCTCTGCCTACCAGTGGCCATCTCTGATTTATCTTTGACTCCAAGAAACTTTATTCAAGACTTCCACCATACTGCACCCAAGATAAAGATTGGACAAAAAGAGCTCATTTCTATCTCTGAGACACCTCTTGGATGTTAAACTTGGTTCAAAAGGAGAACAGCATTGCACTGTCTGAACCTAGGAGTCTATTGCCATTTCAGGTGGATAATCCTACTGGACGTCCACATGCCTCTCCCTAAAGGCATGGAGCTTCTGTATATTCTGTGTCACTTTGCTGGCCTCTTGTCTCACATATCCCTGGAAGGGACCTCCAAAGCTCATCCAGTCCAACCCCTTTGCAGTCAGCAGGGACATCCTTATTTAGATCAGGTTGCCCAGAGCCCTGTCCAGCCTCACCTTGAATATCTCCAGGGATGGGGCTTCAACCACCTCCCTGGGCAACCTGTGCCAGTGTTCCACCACCCTCATGGTGCAGAACTTGTTCCTAACATCCAATTTAAATCTAAATCTGCTCTAGTCTGAAGCCATTGCCTCTGGTCCTGTCCCTGCAGGCCTTTGCAAACAGTCTCTCTGCCATCTGCCTCCTGTGCTGCAAGCTCACACTGCCTGCTCCTATCCATCATCACCCCCAAGTCTTTTTCCTCAGGGCTACTTTCTACCACCTCCTCCTCCAGCCTGATAGTGAGGATTGTTCCAGGCAAGGCGCAGGACCCTGCACTTGCTCTTGTTGAACTTCATGAGGTTCACCTGGGTCACCTCTCCAGCCTGTCCAGGTTCCTCTGGACAATCAGATACAATTCTTTGGGCAATGTTATCATAGCAATTTTTTAATAAGCTTTATTTTCTGTATCATGGTCATTGATTGCTCCTGGGTTCAGGAAACTGGCTTAGGCCCTCAGGTAAACAGGAGGTACTGTATACTGACTCTTCCATTCTCTTCTTTTTATTGTATCCTTACCACAGGGTTTCATATAGATACAGAAGAGGTACAAAGAGAGAATCTAGAACCACAGAAGTAAGACTTCTGAGATTAAAAGCAGCTTGCCTGAGGGAAGGATGATTAAGCTGTGATGATGCTCCTAATAATTCATGCCAAGTCTTTTCTTACCTAGGACACAAGACATAGGTTTCAACCTTTGCTTCATGTTGCCTGAGACTTATGGATTGCCATTTCAGTGCACACAGCCACCACTCTGGCATTTTCTCCTGGCTTAGACTTTGGTTTTACAGATGTGCTATCATCTTGTTAATACTCTGTGGAATTGGGTCCTGTTTTGTCTTGTCTTTTGTTAGAAGTAAGCTGCTCCAGAATGGCAGGACTGAAATGTGGTACATGTTTCTAGGTGTGCAGTTTGACCTTAGCCAAGTAATTTGACAGAGTTGCTGAGCTCTGTAATGAATATATAGCTTCTTTTCTTGTCCATTTTTCTCACAGCTCCATGAAGATTTTCTTTAAGCCATTAAACATGCAAACATCTTTGAGATGCCAGAGCAGCATAATTCTGCTTCTTTATTTCTGTCTTCTGCAGGAGGTCAAGGAAAACAAAGTCATAAAAAGAAACATTAAAGACAGCAATTGTTTTTATCTGAGTATTGTATTAGCCATGTATTACCCAGACAGTTTTTTAGACCTTGTTGAATAGATGAATGCTTATGACAATGACAGAAGAGTTCCTCTTGATGCTATGGTTTGATAAATCCCCTTCAAGAAGCATTTTAAACTTCACACACAGGTTTCTGAACCTCCCTTACTGGATGAATGAAGCTGTACTATGCAGTGCACAGACAAGACTGAAAATACACTCTGGGGAACATGAGGAGTTGTGTTCTGTCTGCACAGCAGGCTGAGGTACCATCTGGTCCCACTCCCCTCTCCCAGTTCCTCCCTCGTGCCGTCTCTGGCACTCACAAAACTGTGCACAACTAATTCAGCACATTAGCCTAGCACTAACATGTTCACATTTTTCTGAAGTTAGTCTTCTGCTGGCTTGGTGCACTGACATGGCAATCCATAAGTCTCAGGCAGCACAAGACAAAGGTTGAAACTTAAGTCTTGTATCCTAGGTAAGAAAAGATTGTCACAGCAAGCTGCTACATTGGCTTGAACTGCAGCTTCACGTGGAACACCAGCAGCCACCTCTGCATGGAGTAAAGGCTTTCTGGTCTACACTGATAGTAGTGTGCAGGTCTGGAGCCCTCAATGTAGGAAGGACATGGACCTGATGGAGAGGGTCCAGAGGAGGGCCATGAGAATGATTAGGGGGTTGGAGCAGCTCTGCTCCAAGGACAGGCTGAGGGAGCTGGTGGTGTTCAGCCTGCAGAAGAGATGCTCCGGGGGGGGACCTAATAGCAGCCTGCCAGTACTGAAGGAGGCTTCATGAAGGATGCAGAGAAACTGTTTGCAAAGGCCTGCAGGGACAGCATGAGGAGCAATGGCTTCAGACTAGAGAAGGGCAGATTAGATTGGATATCGGGAAGAAGTTCTTTATATGAAGGTAGTGGGAGTACTGGAACAGGTTGCCCAGGGAGGTGTTTGGAGCCCCTGCCCTGGAGATATTCAAGGTGAGGCTGGACAGGACTCTGGGCAACCTGATCTAGTTGGGGATGTCCCTGCTGGCTGCAGGGAGCTCAGACTGGAGGACCTTTGGAGGTCCCTTCCGGCTCGGCCCATTCTATGATGCTCTGATAGCTAGTGTAATGTGCTAGGATCCTTGTGATGAAATCTTCATGTCTAATAATGCTCTTCTGCTTCATAATCCCTTCCTCTACTGCTTTCTCTCCTTTGATAGAAGGTCTCTCCTACTCTTGACCTGATAGGCGGGCTGCATTTGGCCAGCTGCCTCCCTCAGCAGCAGAGTATTGGGTCTGAGCTTCAACAGTTCCCTCCCTCCACCTTTCTCTGTCTGTCAGTCATTCCTATTCAGAGTTGAGTGGGTGATTAGACTGATTAAAGTAGGTGTCTGGATTGAGAGGGTTAAAGAGCATCCATCTGTTCTGGATTTACTGCTGCTGCAGTGGAGGGGAAGGCCAGGAATTAAAGAGTGGCTTAGTCCTTTCTCACTGCTGGCAGCTGACAGGAACACTGATGAGGTGATAATGAACTAAAAAGTCTGCCCTGTTGACTGGGTGGGAAAGGGACCCAGACAGTGGGCAAGTCTCACTCCTGTTCTTGCCAAGATTTTCACATTTTAATAGAATCCATCTAAAGCAAAATAACAGAGTATGCTTGCCTGGACCAGGTTCAGTAACGTAACTTATCACCAGTGAACACAAAAGAATTATGTACGGCGCTCCTTGCAGCGTGGCAGCTCCGTGGAGCTCCGGCACCAGACAGCCCAGGCAAACAGGAGGCAGAAATGTTTGTCAAATGCCAAGTAAAATGTGAAGTTCTGCAGAAGATAACTCTTCCATTTTAGTTCTGACTTTCGGTGGCACTTGCTAGCATCAGAGAGGGGCAAAAAGGTTGGTGAGGGGTTGGAACACAAGCCTATGAGGAGAGGTGAGGGAGCTGGGGGTTGCTTAGCTGGAGAGGAGGAGACTCAGGGGGTGACCTTATGCTATCTACAACTACCTGAGGGGGAGTGGGAGCCAGGCAGAGGTTGGTCTCTTTTCCCAGGCAGGCAGCACCAGAACAAGAGGACACAGTCTCAGGCTGCGCCAGGGGAGGTTTAGACTGGATGTTAGGAGGAAGTTCTATACAGAGAGAGTGATTGCCCATTGGAATGGGCTGCCCGGGGAGGTGGTGGGGTCACCATCATTGGAGGTATCAGGAGGAGACTGATGGGGTACTGGGTGCCATGATCGGTGTTTAGGGGGTTGGATTTGTTGATAGGTTGGACATGATGATCTTGAAGGTCTCTTCCAACCTGGATTTTATTGTATTATTGTATTGTATTATTTCTTGACCCTAGCAATTAATCCTTGAAGCATTCGAGTCAGTACCTGCAGGCAGATCCTGAAGGAGCTGTTCTGTGTTTTCCCTCATTTAGATGCTATGAAGCATTGTTTTTCTTCTCCTTTAAACCTCTGTCTTTCATCAGAACATATTCCAAATTCCCTGGGACCTTGGCAGTATTTTGCCTTTGACCCAAGTCCAGGTAGTGCCAAGCACAAGCATTCATTGTCCCTGTGTCAGTCGGCCATTCCAGCATATCCCAGCGTAACAAGCGCTTTAAACCAGTGGCATAGCTGAGGAGTACAATGTAGGCACTTAATGGGCTTCTTATATCAACAAGTGGTGTTGCTCTCAATTTACTTGCTGCTGACAGCCCTAATAAAGATTCAGGAGCTCACAGGCCTTTCACTGGTGAGGACTCTGCAGAGGGTACAGTTATGAAATCTCTTAGCAAGAGTTTATCTTTTTTTCTTAAGAAACAGTGAGAACAGTTCTGCAAGCTGGGCTGCAGACTGTTATTCCATAATCAAAGTGCCTGGAAGGGAACTTTGTTCACAGAGGGTAAACCTCTCTGACCTTTATGCAGAACAGTGTGAGAGGGCTGCATGGCAGGGGAGACCATGACCCAGAGGCTCCCAGGCTGTGATGGAAACCTTGTGTTTCAAGAAATAAATATTAAGAAACACTTCCTTGAAGACCTGGGCTGCATTCACAGACTTTTTTTTTATAGCATTTTAACTATTTTGGTAAAAGGTGTTTCTGCCCCTACCCCCCTCCTGGTCTACTAACCAAAAGGCTAACTCAGCACAATCATTATTACAACCCTTACCCAGTGCTGTGTTGTTATGATAAATGTGACTTAAATTGATACAGCTTCATACCTAAGCCATAGACCGAACTGTCAGGCAGATGGAAGCAAATACTCTCCTATGATTTATCTGATGTCTCTCTGTTCCCTGCATTCCAGGAAGGAATTCAAGACTGGCAGAAATTCTTATTCCTCAGCCTTGTTCATGGATGGTTAGCAATTCTGGAAAGACCTGGGGATGCAGGGAGTCCTGCTTACACTGCTCACCACTAACACTCACAACTAACCACCTGCAGATTTTTCTTAACTGGTGAATATTCCACTTTGTTAGCTGTACCAGGACACATCATATGCTAGATGCAGCCCAGAAGTCCAATCACATCCTGGGCTGCATTTACAGATGCATGGCCAGCAGATCCAGAGGTGATTCTGCCACTTGACTCTACTCTGGTGGGACCTCACCTGGAGTTCTGTGTCCAGATCAGGAGCCTACAACACAGGAAGGACATTGAGCTGATGGAGAGGGTCCAGAGGACGGCCACAAAAGTGATCAGGGAGTTGGAGCAGCTCTGATACAAGGACAGGCTGAGAGAGCTAGGGGTGTTCAGCCTGGAGAAGCGCAGGCTCCAGGGAGACCTAATAGTAGCCTGCCAGGACCTGAAGGGGGCTGCAAGAAGGCTGGGGAGAGACTGTTTGCAAAGGCCTGCAGGGACAGGACCAGGGGCAATGGCTTCAAACTAGAGCAGTGCAGATTTGGGTTGGATGTTAGGAACAAGTTCTGCACCATGAGGGTGGTGGAACACTAGCACAGGTTGCACAGGGAGGTGGTTGAGGCCTGGTGAAATTCAAGGGGAGGCTGACGGGGGCTCAGGGCAACCTGATCTAGTGAGGAGGTCCCTGCTGAGTGCAGGGGGTTGGACTGGATGAGCTGTGGAGGTCCCTTCCAACCAGAGCATTCTGTGATTCTATGATTGTATACAGTTGGAGCCCTAACAGCATTGGTCACCACCCAGGGAAGGCCTCTTTCAAAAGTGCCTCTGTAACTCCTGTGATGTGATCAGAAGAGGAAGAATTCTTTTAAGATGATGTATTTGGAAGGGGCAGCAAGAAGTGCTAACGTCATGGACTGGTATTTATGACTAGCAAAACCCAGTTCCTTATGCACATTATGGTTGTAATCATAGTAATTTGACTTAACTACAATGAATACATCCATTTCTCTTTATTGAGGAGACACAGGGTCTTTCCTTTAGTATAAAAAAAAAACCCAATGTGGTGATCACTGCCAACTAGTGAATCTCAAAATGTAGTCTGGCCACTTGCAGCACTCTCTCAAGAGTCCCTGAAATAAAGCCAGTGTTGAGTTGAGTCTCTTAGTGCCAGGGTTTAGTTGATCAGATGGTGTTGGGTGATAGGCTGGACCTGATGATCTCAAGTTCTTTTCCAGCCTGGTTGATTCTGTGATTCTGTGATTCTGACTAATAATCTTCTAGCCAAGCTATCTCAAATATCCTTTTTCCCCACCTGAATAGAATGGAGGGACTTTCAGGTGTATCAAGTGGCATTCTTCAGTCTGTCACAGGAAAGAACTTTTTTCATTGTTTGATCAGATGAGTTTTGTCAGAATTTCTCCAAAGTAATTTACAGATCAACAGTATCACGAACTCAAGTTGGAAGAGACCTAAAGATCAAAGAGTCCAACCTGTCACCTCAGGCCTCATGACTAGACCATGGCACCAAGTGCCACGTCCAGTGCCCTCTTGAACACCTCCAGGGATGGTGACTCCACCACCTCCCTGGGCAGCACATTCCAATGACAAATGACTCTCTCTGGGAAGAACTTTCTCCTCACCTCGAGTCTAAACTTCCCCTGGCACATCTTGAGACTGTGTCCTCTTGTTCTGGTGCTGCTGTAGAGAGAAGAGACCCACCCCCTCTGGCTACAACCAGCCTTCAGGTAGTTGTAGAGAGAGCAATTAAGTCAACCCTGAGCCTACATTCTCCAGGCCAAGCAACCTCAGCTACCTCAGCCTCTCCTCACAGGGCTGTGCTCCAGACCCCTCCCCAGCTTTGTTGCCCTTCTCTGGACACCTTCCAGCAGCTCAACATCTTTCCTAAACTGAGGACACAGGACTCAAGGTGTGGCCTAACCAGTGCAGAGTACAGGGGCACAATGACCTCCCTGCTCCTGCTGGCCACACTGTTCTGAGCAGGCCAGGATGCTGTTGGCCTTCTTGGCCACCTGGGCACACTGCTGGCTCATGTTCAGGCAGCTGTCAATCAGCACCCCAGGTCCCTCTGGTTTGGCAGCTCTCCAGCACTCTGACCCCAGCTGTTACTCTGCATGGGGTTGCTGTGGCCAAAGTGCAGCAACCTGGCACTGAGAAGTTTCTTGTGGAGAGAGTTAAAAATCTTCTGTGAGGGACCCATGTTTATCTGTGTTATGACCATCCATTCCTTTGTGGTAGGTGCCCAGTGTTCATGTTCAATACATAACCCTTTTGAGAACACCAGACCACTCAGGATATTTTTTGCTGTAGAAAACCAGGTATTCATGATGTCCTTCAGAGTGGTACTGATC
>CM037634.1:2467490-2512670 GCA_015227895.2 Colaptes auratus
TTTTTTTCCTTTTTTTCCTTTCTTTTTTCCCCTTAAAAAAAAAGGTTAATCTTTGTTTTTATTTCCTTTTAAAAAAAAAAGGAGGTTAAATTTCTATCCTCTTGGAGGGTCTGGGAGTTGATTTTAGATGCTCTTTTGGGAGATTAAAAAAAAAGACAAAAAACAAAACTGTAAAATAAGATTTCTAACTTTCTGTTGAAATAAGATTTATATAAATGTTTTAAACAAGGGGTGAGGGAGGGGAGAGGGTTTTTTGTAAGGGATGCAACATGCAAGTACCACACACTGTTTTCAATTTTGCACAAAACAAACGATTGCAGGAGGACCAGGTAAAATTCCCAGGAGTGAGAGGTGTTGGCCCTGTAGGTTGATTTGGTTTGGGTTTCTTGGTGTTCTGGTGGCCAGTGTACCCTGGGCAGCATGGGGTCCGACCAGCGCCTGCAGTAGGGCAGCAGGTGGGCGTGAGGGTCGCGGAGGTTGGGTATTAAGTTGTCATCCAGGTCACGCTGTTAGCGAAGTTAATTTACTCAAGTAACTCGAGAGATGCATCTGCACCCTGCCTAAACATGTGGGACAGCTGCCTCCCTGGCTGGTGTGCCTGTGTAGTTTCTGGGTAGTGGATCCTGCACTTCAGCTGGTTTGGTTCTCATCAGATGGAGCGGAGCACAGTGGGATAGCTGCGTGTGTAATGGCAAACAGTCCAACTCCATCAGTGCCTGCCTATACCCAAAGGCTTCCATTGAGTAGCTGGTTGCCATTTGCAGCCCTGCTCTGTTCTGTCTGAACAGATGGTGGTAACACACTTGTCAAAGGGTAGCTGAGCATGTGAGCGGAAACAGAGGTGAGGCTGAAGTGGACTGGAAAGAGGAAGCTGTGCGCTCCAGGACTTGGAGTTAACAGCTCCTGCAGACCTCAGGCTCGCTACCTTCTCGTGTGGCAGGCTCCATATGCCAAGGGGAGTTTGCAGGTTTTTCTTTCTAAGAGAAAAAAAATCACAGCCAGCCCAGTGCAGGTTCAGCTTTTTGGTTTTTTTATTTCAAGTTTTATTTTCCCTTAGGTCTGCTTCCCATCTATGCTTTAGCAATGGGCCTGCTGGTATCCCTTAAACCCAAAAGGAAGAGTTCAGTTGGATTGCTGAGGAGCAGACACACCTCCTTGTGTAAGGGGAGGTATATACCTTTCTCCTGTGTTAATTGATGTAGCTTGATCTTTGGAGCCCAGTCAGAAGCCAGACTTGAAGGAGAATCTTTGGAGTGTAAGATGAAAAGAAGGTTTTGTTTGTTATGGCACAGGTGTGGCTCGGAGTGTTCAGCTGGAAATTCAGAGCAATTACCTCTACAGATGAGTTAAACAGCTCATGCAATGCTGCATTTCACGTGGGAAGGAAGGGAAAAGGTAGCTTTTGTTGTTGTTTTGTTGTTGTGGTCTGGGGTTTTCTTTGGTTTTCTTTGTTGAGACTTCTGCAAGTTTGAATTTTCATCCTTCAAGAGAAAAAAGGGGACTGCAAAGATCCATACCCGGTTATCACAGAGTGCTCTTTAGGGCAAGTTACTTTGCCAACGGGCTCAAGTAGAAGCAGAAGGCCTTTATAAAGTAAGAAGAGTACTGAGGCTTGGCCCCTCCGAGGGAGTCTTTGTAAAGCCTCAGGGAGCAAGGGCAGCTGCAGCGGTGGACTCAGAGGGTCGTGTTCTCAGTAGCATTACTGCACTGCATGCCTGCTTGTCACAGGTCTAAATGTCTGATTCTAAAACGAAGCAAAGAGCAGTATTAACTTGGATGTAAGGGCTAATAGCACTGGCATCCCCACCAGAGACAGGCAGGAGGTGCACTGGTGTCTGAGAAAAGCCTGGCGCATATCAGAATCCAAGCCGTCTGTAAGGCCCCTCGGGGATACCTCTGTCAGAGCCGCAGCCCAGGCGGCAGGCTCCACCCTGACTCGCCCACGTTCACTCCTCGCAGGGTGATTGTAACCTGGTCCTACACAGCACAGAACTAACACAGAAACACAGTACTCCACCTGCTCTTCTTAACCCAGTCAGTCTCTGCGTTCCAGAACTTCGTGTGTTCCAATGAAAACAACCTAGCTGTGCACATTTCTGTAGCTCTTGCTGAGAACTCTTCCCAGGTTGGCACCTGAATGCCTTACTCTCAGCAGTCAGAGGCTTGCTTGCTCTGTGTGCAGGTTATTGCCATAGAATAGTTAGGACCTACAGCTTCTTTCCTTCCCCATTAAATAGTGGCCTTGTTCAGTTATTTCTTTTTAAGAATTGCTTACTGTTGGAAGCAATGAAGCACATTCTGGGGTTTTGATGGTTGGGGACTCTGGTGATGGTTCCATGTGAGATGGGATCTTATTACTTGCTGTATTCTTAACTTCTGCTAATAAAAGAACCAAATGGATTGTTGTCTAGATTGAGTCTCTCTGTGCTGTGGGTGAAGCTTGAAAGAATCCCTGGTGCTTTCTTCCTGCTTACAGGCAACATTCTGTAGCTAAAATGCTTCTGCTGATGCAGAAAACAAGCTGATTCCTAAAGGCTTGCTTTTGCACAGACCTTCAGCTGTCTAGTTGGAGGCCTGCATATAGTGGAGTCACTCAGGGGTCAGTACTGGGACCGGTTCTATTCAATACATTCATCAAGGACCTGGATGAGGGCACAGAGAGCACTGTCAGCAAGTTTCCTGATGACACTAAACTGAGAGGAGTGGCTGACACAGGAGGACTGTGCTGCCATTCGGCCAGACCTGGACAGGCTGAGAGCTGGGCAGGGAGAAACTGAATAAAAGTCAACAAGGGCAAAGGTAGAGTCTTGCACATGGGAAAGGACAACCTCATGGAGCAGGAGAGGTTGGGGACTGACCTGCTGGAGAGCAGTGAAGGGGAAAGGGACCTGGGGCTCCTGGTGGATGGGAGGTTGACCATGAGCCAGCAATGTGCTCTGGTGGCCAAGAAGACCAATGTCATCCTGGGGTGGATTAGAAGGGCTGTGGTTAGTAGATAAGAAAGAGGTTCTCCTCCCCCTCTACTTTGCCCTGGAGAGGCTGCAGCTGGAATACTGTGTCCAGTTCTGGGCCCCTCAGGTCAAGAAGGACCTCAGGGAACTGCTTGAGAGAGCCCAGCACAGAGCCACAAAGATGCTGAAGGCAGTGGAACATCTTCCTCATGAGGAGAGCTGAGGGAGCTGAGAGCTCTGCAGCTTGGAGAGGAGGAGCCTGAGGGTGACTCATTCTGTTGATAAAGCTGTGCAGGGTGAGTGCCCAGAGGCTGGAGCCAGGCTCTGCTGGGGGATGCCCAATGCCAGCACAAGGGGCAGTGGTGGAAGCTGAGCCAGAGGAAGTTCCATGGAAACAGGAGGAAGAATTTTTCCCCTGTGAGGGTGACAGAAGCCTGGAGCAGGCTGCCCAGGGGGGTTGTGGAGTCTCCCTCTCTGGAGATATTCCAAACCCCACCTGGATGTGTTCCTGTGTGATCTGCTCTAGGTGCCCTCAGGTACATACCTGATCCTGCTGTCACATTTCAATGCTGTCTGCTGCATTCAAGCACAGCAGACAAAAGTGTCCATGGACTGTGCTGCCTCTTAATTACAGTACTAAATTTGAGTGAAATTTGTTTGTCCAATGTCTAGAATTGTAATTTGATGCCCACTGGGGTTGCCAGTTGCCGGAAGGGGCTGGCAGTGGTGTGGGGGAGGGAGGTGTTAGGCGTGCCTCCTGCCGCTGCTTCACTAAGCTGCTTGTCTGAAGAGTTCCCCTGGCACACAATAGTTCCAAGCATGCAGGCAAGTGACAGCCTGGGACAGCAAACACACCCTGCTTCATGTCTGCTTGCTTTTGACCTCTGCTATAGTTTAAACTGAGGACAGAGCTGTGTACTGCTAAGCTTCGTCTTCTGCGCTGGGAAGTTGAGCTGAAGCCATGCTGTAGACTGGGGGCAACAGAGCTGCAGGTTGGGCTTGTGGCTGGCTGGCCTGTCAGAGCTCTCCATCCCAAGCCTCCAGTAGGAATAGTGTGGCCAGCAGGAGCAGGGAAGTCCTTCTGCTCTGTACTCAGCACTGGTTAGGCCACACCTTGAGTACTGTTCTGGGCCCCTCGATTTAAGAAGGATACTGAGCTGCTGGAAGGTGTCCAGAGAAGGGCAACAAAGCTGGGGAGGGGTCTGGAGCACAGCCCTGTGAGAAGAGGCTGAGGGAGCTGGGGTTGCTTAGTCTGGATGGGAGCCCTGCAGCCAAGGTCTGTGTTTAAGGACACTGCCTGCTGTTTTGAAGAGCTGAAAATAAAAGGTCTGATTGGGACAGAGGAGCTGAGGCTTTGGGTCAGCTGAAGCTGCTGGAGGCTTCCCTGCAAAACTCAGTTCTTTTTTCCCTTTCTATTTTCATTTTACCCTAATGGCTGAAATTCTACAGGCTGGCTTCCAGGAGTGCTGGGCACTGACATGCTTTGAATGAGGCTTCCTAAAAAGAGGGTGGGGGTGTTAATTCCTGGGTCTGTACTGGTCTCAGTGAAGAAGGGATACTGACCTGGAGCTTCTGGCAGCCTGGAGTGTCTCTCACTTGGTCATCTTCAGCTGTTTTAACAATGAGCAACACAGGCAAAGTGCATGATGAAAGCCTCTGCCTGGCATTACCTGGGCAGCACTGCAAAGTACTTGGTGCCTTGCTCAGCTGCTTGTGCTCCCTGGAGAGGGATGGCAGGAGGGGAGCTTAGCACTGCTCTGTGTGTGCAAGGGGGATGCTTTGCTGGCCTGAATTTACTCCTTGCATTTCCCAGAGCTTCACCTTTGCCATTCCTCCTGTAGTGGTATCCATGTATGAACAACAGAGCTGTGCTGCTTTCAGTGGTGATCTCACTTATTAACAGCTTCAGCTCTGTAGTGGCACAGAGATGGGTACAGAGGCTCTTCATAGCTGGCATGAAAACTGAACCAGCCCTCACTGTAAATGAGATGGGAAAATCCTGGCCTGGATGTGTTCCCAGAGCAGCAGTGCATTTCTCTAGCAGAGGCAAGTGGCACCCAAGCCAGCTCTGGGAGCTATCTTTTGTTTTCATCTCTGCCCAGGACCAACTTCTGCACCTGGTCTGAGGTTTGCTGCAGTGCTGGCTGGAGCTCAGCACCCTGAAGCTGGAGGGATAGTCCTCTGCAGCTGATGCCAGGCTGCAGGGCACAGGCTGTGGCAGAGGCAGGCTGGGGCAGCTCCTCCATAGCAGGAGCAGCTGGGGCTGTGGGCAGCAGCTGTTACAGGGAAAGGGGAAGCCATCCCTCCCGGGAGTGGGCAGCCGCTGCCACCACCTCCTGCCTGCTCCTGGCCGTGACAGCCAGCCTGGGGCTGTGCCCTGGCTCCAGCCCAGCTTTCCTCTCCAACTGCCCGCAGGGGAAGCCAAGCTTGGTTCGCTGCCTTTGCTCAGGGAGCCTCCTGCCAGCTTTCAAAGCGACCCTGCGGCCCTCGGAGGGAAGGGGGGGCCGTGACAGCAGGCGGCCGTCCCTGCGGCCTGGGGGCTGGCTGCCCGGTGTTGAGGAAGGGCACTGCTGGTTCCGGGCCAGGCGCAGGAGCAGCCCGTGGCGTCGGCTGGGGTGGCACTGACAGCAGCGGCAGAGCCAAGTGTCTGGGCATGGGCACTGCTGTGCCAGCTCCCTGTCCTCTTCCCTGGCAGCCTCTGCTGTGATGGTCACCTCTTGCAAGGCTGGCAGCCTCCTGCCCTCATTCCTGCAGCCTGTCCTCGAGAAGAGCTCAGGAAGCTCCTGTGCGCACCCCTGTGACACCCCTGTGCGCACCCCTGTGACACCCCTGTGACACCCCTGGACACCCCTGTGACACCCCTGTGACACCCCTGTGCGCACCCCTGTGAGCACCCCTGTGACACCCCTGTGACACCCCTGTGACACCCCTGTGCGCACCCCTGTGACACCCCTGTGACACCCCTGTGAGCACCCCTGTGACACCCGTGTGGCACCCCTGTGACACCCCTGTGCGCACCCCTGTGCGCACCCCTGTGACACCCCTGTGACACCCCTGTGACACCCCTGTGACATCTCTATGAGCACCCCTGTGACACCCCTGTGACACCCCTGTGCACACCCCTGTGACACCCCTGTGACATCTCTATGAGCACCCCTGTGAGCACCCGTGTGACACCCCTGTGAGCACCCCTGTGAGCACCCCTGTGAGCACCTGTGTGACACCCCTGTGACACCCGTGTGGCACCCCTGTGCGCACCCCTGTGACACCCCTGTGACACCCCTGTGACACCCCCTGTGAGCACCCCTGTGACACCCCTGTGAGCACCCGTGTGACATCTCTGTGCGCACCCCTGTGCGCACCACTGTGACATCCCTGTG
The DNA here is from genome assembly GCA_015227895.2 of Colaptes auratus. Classification (NCBI taxonomy): domain Eukaryota; kingdom Metazoa; phylum Chordata; class Aves; order Piciformes; family Picidae; genus Colaptes; species Colaptes auratus. The sequence goes on from CM037634.1 coordinate 2,473,822, forward strand.
AGCACCCCTGTGACACCCCTGTGACACCCCTGTGACACCCCTGTGCGCACCCCTGTGAGCACCCCTGTGACACCCCTGTGACACCCCTGTGACACCCCTGTGCGCACCCCTGTGACACCCCTGTGAGCACCCGTGTGACATCTCTGTGCGCACCCCTGTGACACCCCTGTGCGCACCACTGTGACATCCCTGTGAGCACCCCTGTGACACCCCTGTGACACCCCTGTGACACCCCTGTGCGCACCCCTGTGACACCCCTGTGACACCCCTGTGACATCTCTGTGCGCACCCCTGTGCGCACCCCTGTGACACCCCTGTGAGCACCCCTGTGACACCCCTGTGGCACCCCTGTGACACCCCTGTGCGCACCCCTGTGACACCCCTGTGAGCACCCGTGTGACATCTCTGTGCGCACCCCTGTGACACCCCTGTGCGCACCCCTGTGAGCACCCATGTGACACCCCTGTGACACCCCTGTGTGCACCCCTGTGCGCACCCCTGTGCGCACCCCTGTGACACCCCTGTGTGCACCCCTGTGCGCACCCCTGTGAGCACCCCTGTGACACCTGTGAGCACCCGTGTGACATCTCTGTGCGCACCCCTGTGACACCCCTGTGACATCCCTGTGAGCACCCCTGTGACACACCTGTGACACCCCTGTGACACCCCTGTGAGCACCCCTGTGACACCCCTGTGACACCCCTGTGACACCCCTGTGCGCACCCCTGTGACACCCCTGTGAGCACCCCTGTGACACCCCTGTGAGCACCCGTGTGACATCTCTGTGCGCACCCCTGTGCGCACCCCTGTGACATCCCTGTGAGCACCCCTGTGACACCCCTGTGACACCCCTGTGCGCACCCCTGTGAGCACCCCTGTGACACCCCTGTGACATCTCTGTGCGCACCCCTGTGACACCCCTGTGCCACCCCTGTGCGCACCCCTGTGAGCACCTCTGTGCCATCCCTGTGAGCACCTATGTGTGCATCCCTGTGAAATCCCTGTGCCATCCCTGTGTGCATCCCTGTGAGCACCCATGTGTGCATCCCTGTGCCATCCCTGTGCCATCCCTGCGCCATCCCTCTGGGCGTCCCCTGTGTGACACGAGTGTGCTCCTCGTGGTGCAGGCAGGGCAGGCAGGCAGTGGCTGCCTGGCCCCACAGGAGCAAAGCAGGGCTGTAAGGACAGGGCTCAGTGCACAACCCTCTTGCTGCAGGTGGGGTCCTGCCTGGGGAAAGGTTGGTCCTGGGGCTCCTAAGATTTGAATCAGGAGGAGCTGATGACATTTTGAGGTGTTTGCTGAAGAAAGTCGCTTGGTGGCATTCAAGTGGCACTGCTAGAGCTGGCACCATGTGCTGGTGACCAGCTGCATGTCTGTGGCTGCTGTCATGGGTGGCAGTGGCTGTGGTGGTTGCTGGCTGTGTGACAAAGGGGTGAAGAATCACAGAGTTATTGAGGCTGGAATAGAGCTCTGAGCTCATCAAGCCCAGCCTAGGACCCAACCCCACCACACCAACCAGCCCATGGCACTGAGTGCCACATCCAGTCTGGCCTTAAACACCTCCAGGGACAGCGACTCCCCCATCTCCCTGGGCAGTCCATTCCAGTCTCTAATTCCCCTTCCCACCAGGAAGTGCTTCCTAACATCCAACCCAAGCCTCCCCTGGCACAGCTTCAGGCCATGCCCTCTCCTCTTGGCACAAGCTGCCTGGGAGCAGAGCCTGACCCCCACCTGACTACAACTTCAAATACAGCAGAGCCATCATGAGGAAACCTGCAGCTGGGCAGGGCAGAGGCCTGGGGGGGCTCCCCAGTGCCCAGGGGGAACAGGAGCAGCAACACTCTCCAGCAAGGGTCCAGCTGGTGATGGAGGTGTGCAGTGCATGTGAGTTCATTTCTTGCCCTCCTTGCTTTTGAAACATTGCTCAGTGCAGAAGTGTCTGCAGCCTTTGGCTGCTTTTGGCTGCCCTCCCCTGCAAGCAGAGGCCTGTGAGAGCCCAGAGTTCCTGTGCTGAAAGTACCATTGGGCTTTAGTGGCAGAAAACGTGTCTTGGAAAACACCTTGAGGAACTCCAGTCTGGGAGGTGTGCCTAAAACCAGGCCAGGCTGATCCTGGTCCTTCAGCATGGCAGGGAGGGGCACACTCCCTCCCTAAGCCCTGTGGAGCAGGAGGCTCCTTGCTGCCACTGCTGCCAACCCCAGCCCAGGCTGTGAGGCCTCTGCCAAGTGCCTGCTGACTCAGGGCAGCCTGCTGAGAAGCTGCTGTGCCTGCTCCCTGCTGCAAACAGCTGCTGGAAATCCAGGGCTGGTTTTCCTGCAGTTCTGTAGGATGAAGTCACCTCCCTCTGGCCATGCTTGTCTGCTCTGTCCCAAGCCATGAGTCAGGGAAGGGCACATGTGTGTGAGGCTACCCAAGGGGTATGTCCCTGCCTAAGGCTCAGATGCCCTCAGTGCCCACCACAGCATTTGGGGGGGATCAGAGATTACCTCAGTGTACAGTGAGGTATTTCTGATGCCTGGAAGGGTACAGATCAATAGAGCAGATTGGAGCAGATCCAGGGAGGTTCTCCTCCCCCTCTACTCTGCCCTGCTGAGACCTCACCTGGAATACTGCATCCAGTTCTGGGTTCCCCAGTTCCAGAGGGACAGGGAGCTGCTGGAGAGTGTCCAAGGGAGGGCTACAAGGATGCTGAAGGGACTGCAGCACTGCCTGGGGAGGAGAGGCTGAGAGCCCTGGGGCTGTTCAGTCTGGAGAGGAGAAGGCTGATAGGAGATCTGATCAATGTCTATCAATAGCTGGGGGTCAGGAAGGAAGGGACAGGGACAGGCTCTGCTCACTTGTGCCCTGGGACAGGACAAGGGGCACTGGATGAAAACTGCAGCACAGGAGGTTCCACCTCAACATGAGGAGGAACTTCTTGGCTGTGAGGGTCCCAGAGCCCTGGAGCAGGCTGCCCGGAGAGGTTGTGGAGTCTCCTTCTCTGGAGCCTTTCCATCCCTGTCTGGATGTGTTCCTGTGTGACCTGTGCTGGATTCTCTGGTCCTGCTCTGGCAGGGGGGTTGGACTGGAAGATCTCCAGAGGTCCCTTCCAACCCCTAACATCCTGTAAGCCTCTAATAAAGTGACTTCAGATCCACCCCCGGGTCCTCCTCTACCTGCCTGTGAGGAAACCAGCTGCAGATTTGCAGGCTGTGGTTTGTGCAGGCTGAGGTGGGACTCACAGGCAGACCTCACTGCAGAGCACCACTTGGAGCCTTCACAGAATAACCTCTGATGCCTACAGTTTGTGCTTACGGGGTGGGCAGGATCTTGCTGGAGGAACAGCTGTGGTCTGTAGTCTGCATCAGGATGGCAGCAGTGTGCTGCTCAGCTGGAAGCTCCTTTCACAGCTGCTCCACTGCTGGTCACATCCTCTCACCCCACATCTCTGCTTTTGCTGACCAATTTCCATCTCAAAATGAGCTCTTTCCCTCTGTAGCTGTTGGCTGTGGCACCTCTAGCCCTGGCACATACCCTGCTGGTGCAGAGACCCCCCCACCCTGCCTCAGAGATGGCAGAGAGCTGTGGGCTGGAGCTGGCTGGGTGCTGCATGGCCAGAGGCTCTCTTTCCTGTAGCTTGGGTAAGAGCAGTGATGCAGTGCCCAGGAGCTGGTATTCCAGCTGGCATTCCCACGAGTTCCTGGCACATCCCTGCTGGCCAGGCCAGTTCAGCTGTGCTTGCAGTCCCTCTACCCACATCCTATCCCCAGGGAGGGAGGTTCCTGGGATGTAGTTAGGGCTATGATGAGCACCAAACATGACATGCTGAGACTGAAGTATCTATTTAAAATATGTCATATATTTGCTTTTAATGGGAGGGGATGGAGCAGTTCATACAAAAAACAGAGAGAGAGAAAAAAGTGCTCCCCACCCAGTGTCCCTAGAGCCCTGTGAGAAACAGCCTGTGCCTACCAGCTGGGAATGCCAGGCTCAGAGCAGGGGGCTCCTTGCTCTGGAACAACCAAGGGCAGCTTCCACGAGCAGGGCAGTGCCCTGAGGGGAAAGGTGCCCAGTCCTCAGCTGCTCCTGCAGGGCAGTGCCCTGAGGGGAAAGGTGCCCAGTCCTCAGCTGCTGCTGCAGGGCAGTGCCCTGAGGGGAAAGGTGCCCAGTCCTCAGCTGCTGCTGCAGGGCAGTGCCCTGAGGGGAAAGGTGCCCAGTCCTCAGGTGCTCCTGCAGGGCAGTGCCCTGAGGGGAAAGGTGCCCAGTCCTCAGCTGCTCCTGCAGGGCAGTGCCCTGAGGGGAAATGTGCCCACTTGTCACCTGCTTCTGCAATGGACCTAGCAGGGAGCATGAGCAGGCAGCAGCAGGGACCCCCTCTTTCAGTGGGTCACACATAACCCAAAGGGGTTCCTGCACACCTAGGCAGGAGTCTGGCTGCTGTGCCAGCAGTGCCAGGAGGATCTCATTGGCAGAGGTGTCATATCTGCAGCTAGCTGCTCAAGCTGTGCCAGTTGTGTGTTAGATGAGAGCAGTTCATGTCAGGTGGGGTGTCCTGCCCCTGGGGTCCCAGTCAAGGACCACCCCCAAGACCAGGAGATGTTTCTTCCATACTGGAATCCACTGAGGGCTCTGCTCTGGCAGGGCTGTGCCTGGGCTGCTCCAGACTCAGGTCAGCTTCCACTGAGGGACTAGCAGGCAGCATCCCCTGTCCTGTACTCCTAAAGCAAGATTTGCCCCATGAAGCCCTCTGCCTCTCGGGCCAGCTACCCCAAGGTGGCTCCATGGCAGGCAGAGTGATGGTGAAACACCAGCCATGCCCACGACCTCGTGTGGGAAGTCATCAGCTGAGCGGGTGGCTGGGAGCAGCAACTCAGGAGGTGCAGTGCTGGGAGCTGACACTGCCAGCCCTTGCCCAGGCCTTTTGCTGCAACCTTTCAAGGAGGGAACAGCTTCTGCTGTAGGCACCACCCTGGGTGAAGGCTGCAATGTCCTGTGTGCCCACCTCCTCCCCTTCTGCCAGTGCCTGTGTGCCCACCTCCTCCCCTCCTGCCATGGTGTGTGTGCGCCCATCCCCTCCCCTACTGCCGCTGTGCCCCCCGGCAGCTGCTCCCTGCTGGGTGGCTGCTGCCCAGGCCGTGTTGCAGGCGGCAGCAGTTGTTGCAGGCAGCAGCAGTCGTTGCAGGCAGCGTCAGTGCAGGAGCAGGGCCAGCGGCAGGAGGAGCAGCGTCGGCGAGACAGAGACCTCCGTGGCACCACCGCAGTCCTGGGCGTTTTCCTGGGAGAGAAATCATCCTCTTGCTTACCTCCAGGGTGGCACAGGGAAGGGAGCCTGCCCCTCGCCGTGGGAGGAGGGAGCGATGCCGGTACCCAGAAGGATCACCGGGGGCGCAGGAAGGGACTGGTTTGATGCCCATAGGCCGTAGTGGGCACCCGCACCTTAGGAGGCCACTTGCCTCCTTGGCTTTTGCCAGGCTCTGCCCCGTACCCTGAAACCCATCCCTCAGCCTTGGAGGCTGCAGCAGGATCGGCTTCTGCCTGCACATCCCTCCTGCAGCTCCTGCCAGCCCTCCTGCCCGTGAGCAGGTCCTAGTGTCTGCCTTTGGCCCTGCGGGGCAGGGGCTACCTCCCACGCTTGGACCCAGCTGCTGCCAGCTCACCCTCGGCAGAGCTGCACCGAGGGCTGCTTACAGGAACGGAGGCTCTTCTAGTAGGCAAACTCCCCAGGGCAATCCAGCAGCCCTGTCCTGCCCGGTCTGGAGCCCTTCTCAGGGGGCGCTGCCACGGCTGTCCTGCTGCTGGGGAGCCCCTGGGGGGCTGTGCCGGGGTGCAGCCGGCAGGACGAGCCACGTGCTGCACACAGGCAGTGGTGCAAGAGCCGCCGTGTGCCCGGGGGAGCCCCGGCCGTGCGCCCTGTTCCCCGCAGTGCCCCGCGGTACCTCTGGGTGGAAGGCGTGGCAGGAGTCCGGCCGCCGCCGCAGCTTCTGGGACCGCATCCGCTCGCACTTCACCGAGGCGTTATGTGCCAGGATGTTAAGGACAGGCGGCAGTGGGCAGAGAACTGGGGAGCAGGCTGCCCAGAGAGGTTGTGGAGTCTCCTTCTCTGGAGCCTTTCCAACCCCCCTGGATGCATTCCTGTGCAGACTGCCCTGGGTGATCCTGCTCTGTTAGGGGGGTTGGACTGGATGATCTCTGGAGGTCCCTTCCAGCATCTAAGGTTCTGTGGTTCTGTGAAACACCACACAGCCCCCCCGGGCCCTGAGGCAAGTGATGTGGGTGTCACTGCACAGCCTGGGGGACAAGGCAAGGGCAAGTCGCTGGCAAGTGTTAAAGGCAGCAAGGGTTGACAGGCAGCTGAACAATGTCACCAGCCTTACGAGGAGGGACGGGTGAGGACACAGCAGGTAGAGCTACAGGAGCACCAGAGAACACTGTTAGAGAGCTGCACCCACTCCAGCAGTGACCCCCTTTGGTCTGGCCTGTCCCACCCTCACCTCTGTACAGCACATCAGCCTGGCCAGTGGAGGCTGGCTGCTTCTTGGGGAGTGCTGAAAGGCAAACCCACAACCTGCCTTCCCCTGCACTACAGCCCTGCCTGCTCCACGTCTCTCTCCCCCCCCTGTCCCACAAGTCAGGTCATGCACTCAAGCTCCATGGCAGTTACCTCTGGAGAATGTTTTCTACCCTAGCAGCCATGGTGGTAAAGGGTCTGTGGAACCACATGTCCCTGTTGCCTGTGGAAGGATATATTTGACCTCTTTCACATCCAGCAAGACAGGTGGGAAGATGCTGCAGTCGCAGGTAGCATCTGTGACGAGGAGCAGCAGGTTGCTGCTGGTGATCTGCTGTGCCACAAACATCCTGCAAGAAAACATCAGGTGGGGGAAAGCCCTTCCCTCCCTCTGCAGAGCCAGGTCAGCAGCCCCACCTGGCCCACAGCAAAGACATCCAAACAAGACAGGGCTCATCAGAAAGGGGACAGCAGCAGAAAGCAGGTGAGAGACACAGTGAGCATCTGTACACAGCAGGGAGGTGGCACTAGCACATCCTTTTGGCCTCAGCAAGCCACCAGCTGGCTCAGCTGTGCACCACCATGCTAGGCACAAAAGCCAAAACTGAACCACAAACCCAACCCACCTACCAAACCCACCAAACAATAACCAAAACCCATCACAGGCCCTCCCCAGGTCAGGCAGCATGTCACAGCAGATGACACCTGAGAAGGCCTGGCTCCATCAGGAGGTGTGCCAGTGCCCATTCCATGTGTAACTGTGGATGTGTGCACCGTGGGGTCCTGCAAGGAGCAGAGTTCTGCTCAGTGCCATCTTACTGCAGTAAGAAACAGAAGAAACCAACCAGAGCCCGGGCTGCAGCAAGAGAAGTGTGGCCAGCAGGGCCAGGGAGGGGATTCTCCCCCTCTGCTGAGACCACAGCTGGAGCTCTGTGTCCAGCTCTGGAGACTCTATTACAGGAAGGATCTGGAGGTGCTGGAAGGGGTCCAGAGAAGGGCCATGAGGATGAGCAGAGGGCTGGAGCTGCTCTGCTATGAGAACAGACTGAGGGAGTTGGGGTTGTTCTGTCTGGAGAAGAGAAGGCTCCAAGAAGACTTTATTGTGGCCTTCCAGTATCTGAAAGGGACTCCAAGAAAGCTGGGGAGGGACTTTTGAGGGTGTCAGGGAGTGATAGGACTGGGGGGAATGGAGCAAAACTAGAAGTGGGTAGATTCAGATTGGATGTTAGGAGGAAGTTGTTCCCCAGGAGGGTGGTGAGAGACTGGCACAGGTTGCCCCAGGGAGGTGGTGGAAGCCTCATGCCTGGAGGTGTTTTCAGCCAGGCTGGATGTGGCTGTGAGCAACCTGCTGCAGTGAGAGGTGTCCCTGGCCATGGCAGGGGGGTTGGAACTGGCTGATCCCTGAGGTCCCTTCCAGCCCTGATGATTCTATGATTCTGTGCTCCATATGTTCATCTGCAAGCCAAGTCTTTGCACCTATCCTCACTGCACTGGGAACCACCTTGATCTTGTAAACTGTGCTCAGGAAAGCCTGGGTGCCTGAGTGGGACACTGCCTAATGCTCACAGAGCCTGTGCTGGGACTCGTGTCGCCCTGGAACACTGCACAAAGAGATGCACCCAGGATCCAGAGGCTGCAGCTGCTCCTGTGGCTATGGAGGAGCCAGCAGCACACGCTGGCTGCTGCTGACAGAGTAGAGCAACAAAAAGTTAAAAAAAATAATAAAAAAGTGAAAAAAAGGAGTAAAAAAAGTAAAAAAAAAGAGAAAAAGGTAAAAAAGAGAAAAAGAAAAGTAAAAAAGAGAAAAAGGTAAAAAAAGAGAAAAAGGTAAAAAAGAGAAAAAGGTAAAAGAAAGAGAAAAAGGTAAAAAAAGAAAAAGGTAAAAAAGAGAAAAAGAAAAAAGAGAGAAAAAAGGTAAAAAGAGAAAAGGTAAAAGAGAGAAAAAGGTAAAAGAGAGAAAAAGGTAAAAGAGAGAAAAAGGTTAAAAGAGAAAAAGGTTAAAAGAGAAAAGTAAAAAAGAGAAAAAAATTAAAAAGAGAAAAAAATAAAGTTTTTTAAAATGTGAAAAAGTAAAAGAAGCAAAAAAGTAAAAAAGTAAACCAGTAAAAAAGTAAAAGAAAAATGTAAAAAAGAAAAAAAGGCACAAAAAGTAAAAAAGTAAAAGTTTTTTAAAGAGGAAAACAACAGTAGCCAGTGGAAAAGCAAGGGGCAATGGCTGGCAGCTCCATGATCTCCAGAGCTCCCTTCCCCCCCCCCATCAGGCTGTGGTCCTGTGGCAGTGCTGGGAAGCCAGCAGGGCTGAGCCCAGGCTGCACCGGTGGTGGAGGTCTGTGCAGCACAGCTGAGCACAGCAGCAGGGCACTTCTGGCTCTGCCCAGAGCTACACAAGGCTCTCCAAACCTACAGTCCCTTCTAAATCAAGGTTTGGACAAGGCCCGGAGAAGAGAAGGCTCTGAGGAGACCTAATTGTGGCCTTCCAGTAGCTGAAGGGAGCTACAAGACAGCTGGGGAGGGACTTTTCTGGGGTGTCAGGGAGCGATAGGACTGGGGAGGATGGAGGAAAACTGGAAGTGGGGAGATTCGACCAGGCTTTGCTGTCTCCAAACCTACAATCCCTTCTAAAACAAGGCTTGGGCAAGGCTGGTGCCCCGAAGCTCATGCTGACTAGCAGAGGCTGTGCCCTAACCCTGAAGGCTTTTCTGCAGCTGATCCAAGGCTGAAGTCAGACTAGGTAGGGCGGAGGTGTGTTTTGGTTTCCTTCTGAAGAAGGATTCCAGTCAGATCTCTTTTGATGCCCCCAGTCAGGAAAAGGTGGTGCAGGGGAAACTCTTCCTTCTGTCACCTTGCCACTGCCATCTTTACACAATGACTTTCCTGTTAGTTTGGACTGTTCACTCTCAGAATGAAAATGGGGGGTGGGGGGAAAACCCAAAGTGGACCTCATTTCTTTCAGCTTAACATTTCTTTTTGACCCCTCTCTCTTCTGTGGTTTGCTTTTCCAGTAGAAAAACCAGGAAAGTGGGAAAATGGAAAAAGGAAAGGTGAAAGCACTGCAAAAAAGGACAATTTTCTACCGAGAAAACTTTTGCCAGAAACGTGAAAAAACTACACCCCACACAGCCAAACCGAGGAAGCTCCTCCCTGAAATCTGTGGAGTGGAAAGATGGATTGAAAGCCTTTGTCCTGCAGCCACCTCTGCTTCTGAACAGATGGGGATCATTCTTTCCCTCTTTTCCCAGGCAGCAGTAACTTTGTCACTTCACCTCCTCCTTGCCCAGCATGGCTGTCGAGCTCTGCCCTGTGGCCAGAGCTGAAGGTGCAGTGGTGGCCACACCACAGGCACAGCAGCAGCCAACTCTGATCACAGGAGGTTAGGGGGTGGAAGGGACCTCTGGAGAGCTTCCATTCCAACCCCCCCTGCCAGAGCAGGACCAGAGAATCCAGCACAGGTCACACAGGAACACATCCAGACAGGGATGGAAAGGGTCCAGAGAAGGAGATTCCACAACCTCTCTGGGCAGCCTGCTCCAGGGCTCTGGGACCCTCACAGTCAAGAAGTTCTTCCTCATGTTGAGGTGGAACCTCCTGTGCTGCAGTTTCCATCTATTGCCCCTTGTCCTATCCCAGGGAACAAGTGAGCAGAGGCTGTCCCTGTCCCTTCCTTCCTGACCCCCAGCCCTCAGCTATTGATAGACATTGATCAGATCCCCTCTCAGCCTTCTCCTCTCCAGACTAAACAGCCCCAGGGCTCTCAGCTTCTCCTCCCCAGGCAGTGCTGCAGTCCCTTCAGCATCCTTGTAGCCCTCCCTTGGACTCTCTCCAGCAGCTCCCTGTCCCTCTTGAAGTGGGGAGCCCAGAACTGGATGCAATATTGCAGGTGAGGTCTCAGCAGGGGCAGAGTAGAGGGGGAGGAGAACCTCCCTGGATCAGCTGGACACACTCCTCTGAATGCACCCCAGGATCCCATTGGCCTCCTTGGCCTCCAGGGCACATTGCTGTCCCATGCAGAACTTGCTGCCCACCAGCACTCCCAGGTCCCAGCCTGTACTGGAGGTGGTCTGATAGAGAGCAGGCCTAAAGAGAAGGACCTGGGAGTTATTGACTTCACTGCTTTGTGGTTTCTGAGTGTGTTCCACCACCTCACTGTCTGACACCCAAGCCTATGGCCTGTTGTGCCTACCGGTGGGCACTGCCAAAGGCTGGTGTTGCTGGCACAGCCTGGGGAGCCCCCAGGGGGGCGGGAAGCTGCAGTGCTTACTTCTGGCAGTCTCCACAGTCGATCAGGCCGTTGGTCTCCTTGATGGCCGGCTCGTAGACGAACACAGGGTACTCGGTGTCGCAGGGCTGCAGGGTGTCGTGCTTCTTGTGCTTGTGAGCTGTGGTGGGGAGGAGACAAGGGGAGAGCTGAAGGCCACAGGGTCATACAGGAGCACTCTGCACTCCAGGTGGAAGCATTTAAGGCTGGTGATGTAGGTAGGAGAAGCAGCCCTACGTGTGTCCCCTCCCCACACCTGCGGCCAAGAGCAGGCAGAAGGGAAGGAGATACTGCAGGCAGTATCCAGGCAGTGAGCCCTGCTCCCACTAGGTGGTGTGGGAAAACCAGGCTATGCCATCAGTGTGCCCAATATTCCCACTTGCCTTGCCCATGCAAGCTTGGGCCCTGCCCTGCTGAAGCCTCAGCTCTGGGGGCCACAGCACACCAGTGACCCCCGTGGGCATTTGGAATGTAGTACCCCCACGTTCCAAGGGGGGGTGATGACATCTACTGAACCAGCAGCCTTAATGAAGTCCCTCCTGCCCAATCCAGCCCTGGTCCATGCACTGTTTAGAATAGAATAGAATAGAATAGAATAGAATAGAATAGAATAGAATAGAATAGAATAGACCAGGTTGGAAGAGACCTTCAAGACCACCACGTCCAACCTATCAACCAATCCAACCCACCTAAACAACTAAACCATGGCACCAAGCACCCCATCAAGTCTCCTCAGCACATTCCAATGGGCAATCACTCTCTCTGTGTAGAATTTCTTCCTCACCTCCAGCCTAAACCTCCCCTGGCACAGCTTGAGACGGTGTCCTCTTGTTCTGGTGCTGGTTGCCTGGGAGAAGAGACCAACCCCCACCTGACCACAACCTCCCTTCAGGGAGTTGTAGAAAGCAAGAAGGTCTCCCCTGAGCCTCTTCTTCTCCAGGCTAAGCAACCCCAGCTCCCTCAGCCTCTCCTCACAGGGCTGTGTTCCAAACCCCTCACCAACTTCGTTGCCCTTCTCTGGACACCTCCAGCAAGGCACCTCCTTCCTAAACTGAGGGGCCCAGAACTGGACACAGGACTCAAGGTGTGGCCTAACCAGTGCAGTGTACAGGGGCAGAATGACCTCCCTGCTCCTGCTGGCCACACTGTTCCTGATGCAGCCAGGATGCCATTGGCCTCTTGGCTGCCTGGGCACACTGCAGCTCATGTTCAGCCTCCCATCAACCAGCACCCCAGGTCCCTCTCTGCCTGGCTGCTCTCCAGCCACTCTGCCCCCAGCCTGTAGCACTGCATGGGGTTGCTGTGGCCAATGTGCAGCACCTGGCACTTGGATGTGTTCAGTCTCCTGCCCTTGGCCTCTGCCCATCTGTCCAGCCTGTCGAGGTCCCTCTGCAAAGCCTCTCTGCCCTCCAGCAGATCAACTCCTGCCCCCAGCTTGGTGTTGTCCACAAATTTACTGATGATGGACTCAATGCCCTCATGCAGATCATCAGTGAAGATGTTAAAGAGCATGGGGCCCAGCACTGATCCTTAACACTCAAAGCTGCAGCTGGGCTGGCCAGCAGTGGATCTGCCCCTGCAGGCCCATGATGGGGTCTCCATCAACTGAGAGCTCCTCCCTGAGCCCTCTGACATTTCAGAGTGAGCCCACAGCTGGCAATTTGAGCGCTGGAATACATGTCACATTAAAAAGAAAACCCTGCCAGCAAAGGGATGTGGCCTGAGACCACAGGGAAGCAGAATACAGCTCTTGAGGACCAGCAGAGACCCAGCTAAACCCAGTGCGGGCTTCTGGAGGGAGCCATCCACTGCAGAGGCAGAGAGCAGCTGCTCCACCACTCACTCATCAGTCACATTCTGTGGGACTCCCAAAGTAATTTGGGGATGAGGAGGAGCTGATACACCTTGCTGAGCTTCCCTAGAGAAGCAAAGAAATCCTTTGCAGGAGCTCAGCAAATTCTGCCTTGCCTGAAACTACCTCCTTGGGCCCTCTGGCCATTATCTCCTGCGGCTGGAGGTAGCCAAGTCAGATCTCGGCTCTGTAGGACGCAGGGGAATGTCCCCGATGGAAATGTGGAGCCCTGCTGCTCAGGCAGAGATGACTGCAGCTCATCCAACCAGGAGGGTAAGGCTTGCTCCAGCAGCTTTAGTTCCGAGCACAGAAATCTCACCCTGCAGCCCTCCATTCACACAGCAGGGCTGCAGCAGGGGGGGAGCAGGGAAGAGTCCTTCTGCTGTAGAGGACAAGCAGCCTGTCCCTTGCAGCAGCCGCCCTGAAGATCGATAGGAGAATGCAGCACCGTGGGGTTTAATCAGCAACCGTGTGGTGAGGCGGCCCCGAGAGGGCATCCGAGATTCTGACGGATAATTTGCATCACAACAAAACCCTGGCCGAGAGCTGTGCTGTCCTCTCCCCGGGCGCTGCAGGAGCACACAGGCAAGCAGCAGCCCGCAGAGCTCTCTAAACAATAAGCTTTAGTGAGAGGGAACAGCCGGACGACTTTCTCTGACCTTCCTCTGCACCGTGTCAATCCAGCCACAAAAGACACTCATTAAGAACCAGGACCCGCAGCCCAGACTCCCCTCTGTTGCCTTCCCCAGGTCAATATAGAATCATAGAATTGTCAGGGCTGGAAGGGACCTCAAGGATCAGCCAGTTCCAACCCCCCTGCCATGGCCAGGGACACCTCACACGACATCAGGTTGCTCACAGCCACATCCAGCCTGGCTGCAAACACCTCCAGGCAGGAGGCTTCCACCACCTCCCTGGGCAACCTGTGCCAGGCTCTCACCACCCTCATGGGGAACAACTTCTTCCTAACATCCAATCTGAATCTACACACTTCTAGTTTTGCTCCATTCCCCCCAGTCCTATCACTCCCTGACACCCTCAAAAGTCCCTCCCCAGCTTTCTTGTAGCCCCCTGCAGATACTGGAAGGCCCCAAGAAGGTCTCCTCAGAGCCTTCTCTTCTCCAGACTGAACAACCCCAACTCTCTCAGTCTGTCTCCATAGCAGAGCAGCTCCAGCCCTCTGCTCATCCTCATGGCCCTTCTCTGGACACCTTCCAGCACCTCCAGATCCTTCCTGTAATAGAGGCTCCAGAACTGGACACAGAGCTCCAGCTGTGGTCTCAGCAGAGTGGAGCAGAGGGGCAGAATCCCCTCCCTGGCCCTGCTGGCCACACTTCTCTTGCTGCAGCCCAGGCTCTGCTTGGCTCTCTGGGCTGCAAGTGCTCACTGCTGGCTCCTGTTGAGCTTCTCATCCACCAGCACCCCCACATGCTGAGTACTCAAACACCTCTCTGTACCACAGAGTCTCCAGTAGATGTGCCTTGAGCTTTTCTTCTCAGCTCTCAAAAAGGGTCACTTGCAAGGCAGTCTCCAACTGAAATCTGCCAAGACTGTGGGACCCACCTTTCTGTGTCATGGCTACACTGATCCAGAAGCACACAGGGCTTGGTTTCAGCATGATGCCTTGTTCTGTGTTCAGCCTGAATCAATTAAATCAATCATTGCAGGGTCCAGCAGCAACCCTAGATGTTCTCTGTCACCATTTGCTGTCCCTCTGTGAAAACCCACACTGCAGAAGCAGGGAAAAGCCTCTCCCCTTTTTGCTAAGGGAGACCTCTAACTAGCACCTGTCACAAGGACAAAGAGTCCTGGGGATGTATGGGATGAGCAGCAGAAGACCTTGTCACAGGTGCATTGCAAAGGCTGAAACACACAGAGAATCCCTGCACAGGGAGAAGCTGCAAAGGCTTTCCAGCTCAGATCAGCTCCAGGGCTGGCAGCTGTGTTCTGGCCAATGGAGCCAGTGGTGGACTAAAGAAGGGTGAAAACCAGAGCAGGAGCCCTTTCCTTTGCCATGATTTGCTGTACTAGTGGCTGGGGAAATAGTTCCAAACTCTGAAATGGCTGTCCAGGCTGGGACAGACCTTAAAGTCATGCTTATGGCAAGACCACACCTTGGTCCCTCAGCCATGAACCATCCCATTGTGTAAACCCTGGATTCACAGCACTGAGTGAGCCAGGATGCCACTGCAGCACAGCTGGTGGTGAAGGACTGGACTGGTTCTTGCTCAGAAGAACAGCTGTGATGACCACTGAGGTGCCCTGATAAAGCTGGGGCACAACTGCTTGCAATAATTTAGTGGCAAAGAGTCTTGACATTGTAGAGACTTCATCCAGGTTCTCATTTTTCTCCTGTCCCTGGTAAAGAAAGATATCCTTCACTAGCTTCAGCTGCCTGCTACACTATCATCTAAGCAGATGGACTTAAAGCAATATAAAAGCCAGTGGTGTGAAGGACCAGGTGCAGGAAGGAGTTAAATGAGACCACTGTCTTGGAAAATATTGGGGTGGAAGGAGATTTCTTAGCCTCAGCCAGTGCTCAGTGAGGTCTGCCATGCTGGACTTGGTAGGCTTGGAGAACTTGGCCTCTAAGAGAGTCAGCTGAAGAGCCTGCATGATCCACAGCCAGGGGAAACCTGGCCAGCACTGCTTGCTGTCCTGACCTGCACACATAGAGTCATAGAATCACAGAATGCTCTGGGCTGGAAGGGACCTCCAAAGCTCACCCAGTCCAACCCCCTCTGCACTCAGCAGGGACATCCTCCACTAGATCAGGTTGCCCAGAGCCCTGTCCAGCCTCACCTGGAATATCTCCAGGGATGGAGCCCCAACCAGCTCCCTGGGCAACCTGTGCCAGTGTTCCACAATCCTCATGGTGCAGAACTTGTTCCTAACATCCAATCTCAATCTGCTCTGCTCTGGTTTGAAGCCATTGCCCCTGGTGCTGTCCCTGCAGGCCTTTGCAAACACTCTCTCCCCATCCTTCTTGTAGCCCCCTTCAGGTACTGGCAGGCTGCTATTAAGTCTCCCTGGAGCCTTCTCTTCTGCAGGCTGAACACCCCCAGCTCCCTCAGCCTTTCCTCATAGCAGAGCTGCTCCAACAAGAGCTGTACAAGAGCTGTACCTAAGCCCTGGACACAGGTCCTGAAAGACCTATAAAGTAGTGATCCTGGGTTGAACTATACCATGGTGGCACTCACAGGAGCAGGCACTCAATGCATCTGGAAGCAAGCAGTGGGAAGTTCAGTGTGTTTAGTCCCTTCAGGTGGCACTTTTGCCCCTGCCAGCATGGGCTAAGTCACTCACAGCAGCTGCATTTCTGTTTGGGTGAGCAGTTCATCTTGCTCTGGGCTAACTCCACCATCTGCACCAAGAGCCATTTCTCAGTCCTGTCACAGGGCACCGTCCCCTACACACACCATTTGCAATTAGATTCTTGGCCCAGGCTAAATGAAAAGAAGCTGCTTTAAAAAATCTCCTAACTTCTGCACAGAGACAAGACCTGTGACAGAGATTATGCTTAAGCCTACTGCCACTTAATTTTGCTAGGAAGCAACACAGCTGAAGCAGTATTGGGAAGTTCAGAGAGGCCCACAGCAAATACATCAGCAGCAGAGCGCTTAGGCTGAGCCTCTGCACGCAATCCTGGGCATCAAAGTGCTATCAGCACTCTGAGAGGCTGGTGGTCAGGGATTAGTAAACAGCCAGAGAGAGGCTGATAACAAATTGCAAACTTTATAGCCAAGAGTGAGTTAATGCCAGGCTGTCATTGCTACCATCTGCACTTCAAGAAAGACTTTGTCAGGCGTTTGGCAACAAATCCTTCTGAGCAGCCCAGGCAGCTGCCGTGGCTTGCTGTGAACTCCACAGCCCAGGCTCTGAACTCTTTCCCACCAGCATAAATCACACAGAACCACAGAACTATTGAGGCTGGAAAAGACCTCTGAGATCCTCAAGTGCAGCCTGTGACCCAACACCACAACATCAGCTAAACCATGCCACCAAGTGCTGCATCCGATCTTTTTCTTAAAGACCTCCCAGGTCAGGGGCTTTACTCTGGGGCAGGAGACAAAAACCTGCCACACAGTTACAAATGCAGATCACATCATCTCATCAATTCTCCTGGAAAACCCCCTCTGTGTACATTAATATAGACTCACAGAACTGTCAGGGTTGGAAGGGACCTCAAGGATCAGCCAGCTCCAACCCCCCTGCCATGGGCAGGGACACCTCACACTGCAGCAGGTTGCTCACAGCCACATCCAGCCTGGCCTTGAAACACTCCAGGGATGAGGCTTCCATCACCTCCCTGAGCAACCTGTGCCAGTGTCTCACCACCCTCCTGGGGAAGAACTTCTTCCAACATCCAATCTGCTGTCAAAGAAGAACCTTGTGAGCTACAGAACTCTAGGCACTAGTCCTTCCTAGGCTGCATGCCTCGTCTTCGTGGAAAGCTTTCCAACCTGTCCAGAAAAGCAGAAGCCCTTACAAACAGAAAGAGGAAGGAGATGCTGAAAGCAGTGAAAAGTCTGGGGAAGCAAACTTGCCTTCTCACCACCTCTGAGAAGCAGATTCGCAGGGTGAGTGCAATCTGGATGCATCATGGCCATGCACCACCAGCAGTTCTCCCCTTCCTGGAAAGCAGGAGAACTTAGGAAGCACAAACAGGCTCAGCCCTGTAGACCCAGAGGAGCACAACCAGGTGAGGGCAAACATTAGATCCCTGACCCTTAATTCCTCTGCTTGCATGCCTGAGTAAAAGTGTGCTGAATTCCCCTCTCACAAAATGTCTCCTTCTCTGCAGACTGTTGTTGTTTTTTCCTACACCAGCCTTGGCCTGCGCTCAAAAAACTGCTAACGTCTCCAGCACAAAATCAACAGTCCCTTCCTAACAACACTGCTTCCAGCCCCAGTAGTATTCCTCCACCCTGCTCCCCTCCCCCCACCAATATGGACAGTCAGGTTTTCTCATCCTTAGGCACTCTCCCTCTCCCCTCCTCTTCCCCGACTGTTTCCCTATCTCTGTCTCGCACATCCGTCTGGCTGGGCAGGGAGCACCCTGGCAGATACAAGCTAGATGTGGAAGCACAGAGATACAAACACAGCCCTAGTCTGGATTCTGTCTGGGAGAGATTTATGAGCTAGAGCTTACACTTAATCAGCTGAACTGCTCAAAAGGAGCTCTGCATTACCCTGGAGCTGGGCTGGTATTCATCAGAAGGAGCTAAACAAGGGGGTGTGGAAAAGGAGACTGAAGTTTCCTCTTACTGACTGATGTTTTATGCACACATAGAATCACAGAACTGTCAGGGTTGGAAGGGACCTCAAGGATCAGCCAGTTCCAACACCCCTGCCATGGGCAGGGACACCTCACACTACAGCAGGTTGCCCAGAGCCACATACAGCCTGGTCTTAAAATCCTCCAGGGATGAGGCTTCCACCACCTCCCTGGGCAACCTGTGCCAGTGCCTCACCACCCTCATGGGGAACAACTTCTTCCAACATCCAGTCTGAATCCACCCACTTCTAGTCTATGAGAGCTGCATCATTCTCCCTGCAAGAAGGCATGGATTGATCTTTGGTTTTGGCATAACAACTGGAAAGAACAGGGCAGCCAGGAACCAAAGTGAAAGACATGCCATGGTGCCATGGTACCAGGGTGGTGTAGCCACTGATGAGGCTACTGTTTCACTTCCTTTACTGACTTCTCAGTGGCAGACCTTCTGGCACCAGCTCAGCCAGCTGACTGAGCAATGCCTACTCCTTTGCAGGGCAGGGAAGCAGAACCAGGCACTGCCTTGCCCCCATCACACCTTTCTTCAAGTTCTCTGTTCTCCAAAAGGTGGAATAAAATCTTTCCTAGTTTGGGATTTCTAGCTAAATTCTCCTCCCCTTGTTCTTAAGTGGTTCTACTTACAGTGATGGAAGACAGCCTTGGCTGGAAAAGTTGCATGACACACACAGATGCACAGTGGAGATGGAGCCATGGGACAGTTTCACATGATGGCAGCACAGTGAAGGGATGAATTTGCACACAACAGCCATGGAGGTGACACAGGAGAGAGATGGGGAAAGCACAAAAGGAAATGGTGATGAACAGGGCAGCAGTGAGAATCCCCTCCCTTTCCCCTCACATCTCCTCAAACTGAAGCCATTTAGCACCACAGCAGCTCCCTGGCTGCTTGTTCTGCAGAGAGAGAGTCCCTCCTGCACTGCCACAAGGACTGCACTTCCCCACCAGCATGTTAAGCAGCAGCCAGGGTCATGTAAGAGGATAGCTGCAACCTCTGGAGATCCTTTTTTGGAGGAGGTGAGTGAGACCTAAACCTTCCCAAGCCACTGGGCTGGTTCTCTGACTAGGAGGAAATTCTGCTTTCTGGAGGTTGGCTGTTTCCCCATGACACCAGCAGACCTCAGCACAGGGATGTGGTTAGCAGGGCTGGTACAGTACCACTGTCTCCACTAAAAGCATCATTAGTGCTACATGCCTGGTGAGGATGCCATAATGGTACCTGCATGGCTCTGCAGGGCACCCCTCACCCTTTCCTTCTGGTCACCCCAGGGCTATCAATACACCCTGCTGCCTGCAGGAGCAGGGATGGGGCTGCAGGGGCTGTCAGGGTGTGCTCAGCAGGCAGCACTGCAGCTGCAGGGCAGGTCAGAGGGTCTAAATCCAGTCACCCCCCCTACTGCACACAGCTGTTGTACAATACCATATGTTCTGTCTTCCAGTGAGGGTTTAGTGGTCAAATGAAGACCCTCAGTGTTACTGAACCTCATAGGTTTCTGGCTAGCTTGCTGGGAGCCCTGCTAGGCTCCTAAGAGCCTCTTGCTCCAGCCCAGCTCTGTCCTGGTCTGTAGGCCACCCTCAGCAAAGGCTGGAATGGAGCCTTCCCAACCTAAAGGCTTTGCAGCTGGTGGTTTCTTTCATCCCACTGCATGTAGGATGGGGCTCCTCAGAAAGAACAGCCTCCTCCTGCCCTGGCAGTTGCCCTGAGGAAAGCAAGCAGCATGCTCTGATCTGCACACACATCACTGATGGCGGCCTGAAGTGGGGGTGGAAATGAGGGGAGATGGAGTGGTCCCCATCTGGAAGCATCCCACCACTGTTCCAGTGCCCATGGAGGGAGAGGTGGTGAGGCAGGGGATGGGATCCTGACATGAGGCCAGGCTTCCCCATGCAGTGGCTGTAACACTTACGTACTCTGGGGCTGCTGGACTCTTGTGTACTCACCATCTGCCAAGTTGTCTGAGTGCCAGAAGCTACTCATGTTAAACTCCAAAAGGAAGCTGTCAAAAGAGCAAGAACAGAGGATGCTTTTTAAGCAGCCTGCAGGTGCTGGGGAGCTGGCCCTGCTGCCCCCTGACTAGCAGTTCTGAAATGTTTACTATGAATTTGCTGGCAGTGGAACTCCAAGAGAGATTTAATTGTTGGTTTGGTGGTTTTTTTCCCTTCCCCACAAGATAAAGTGCAGGTCTGTATCATGGGAGCTATACTATGGAATAGCTGAAGGGGCTTTTTCTGTGCAGGGGCCTGGCCGGTGAAGGAAGGAATGAGCAGAGCAGCCCCTGAGGCTGAGGGCATTCAATCACCTTAAGACCCACCTGAGAAGCAGACATGGATGGCTGTACTCTGGCTCCTTGGGAACAGCTGCATGTCACATTGAATTGTTCTGCACCAATATGCTCAGGTCCTCAGAGATGGATCTTTTCCACACCATCCCTTTTGCACACCCAGAAAGCTGAGCAGTGACCTTTTCATCCTAATTTGAGCCTGAACTCCCATTTCCCCCCATCCATTTGAGGTGAACCTGAATCCAGAGCTTGAGTCAAGCTCTCTGCTCCCTTGGCTATCACTCACACCTGAGCTCCCTGCCTTCCTGTGCTGGGTTGAAAATTCCCCCAACATTAAATTTGCCAGCCCAGCTGGAAGCAAATGAAAGCTGTATTGATGAGCAAAACCACAACCTACAAGGAAAGGCAAGGAATATGTACAAAACACCCAGGATTTGCAATATTTACAGGTGTTTACAATTTATAAACAGCACAAGAATCCCCCTGGCCAAAGACCAGGGGAGCTGCTAATGCTTCCCACTCCCTGCCTCCCTTCTCACCCCCTGGACACAAAGGGGCAAGTGAAAGAGCAGAGGGTTGATAGAACTTAGCCAAAACAATGCTGCCAAGGTCAGCAGAAGCCAGCAGAAGCACCAAGTTAGTGTCTCCCAGAGCATAGAAGCCAAAAGAGAGAGAGATTCTTTGCCAAACTAATTCTTATGGTAGACAGCTCTCCAATGGGATTGTACAGAACTTACCATGCTTTTCCTTTTTACACCCAATGGTGATTTATTTACATTCCACCACTTTCTGTTCAAGATCTGTGGAAAATTTTAAAGGTACAGCCTAGAACTACCACACTTCCCTCCTTGAGCCCTCACCCAGGGAGGTGTGCATCTGCTCCTTCACAGAGGAGACAGCAAGAGGACTCGGCATCAAGGATCTGCACGGGGCCCCGGGAGACTCAAGCCCTACTTCTGACTGCCACTTTGTACTGAGTGACTTCAGGTAAATCCCAGACCCACTCTGGGCCTCTGCCTCTCAAAATGGGAATAGTAATAGTTTTCTGTGTCCCAGGAGCGAGGTGCCGAGCTGAATGTCAGGAGGAGGCTGAGAGCGATGCCCTACGGAGGGAGTGCTCCACCTGCAGCTTTCTCAGCCCTCGCCCCCATCGGCCTGAGCCTCCCCAGCACCCCCAGCCTGTGGTACTCACATGAGAAAATCACTGATCAGCCATTTCACTGCTGCTAGAAAGGCATAAATCGGCTGGAGAGCAAAACAAGAAAGGAGAAACACCATGAGCACCTGGTCAGAGAGTCTGTCATGTTATGCAGGACCCTGCACTTCAGGCCAGTTCCCTCCACTGCCCAGAGCAGTTGCAGACAAGCTGGAAGTGCAGGGCCTGGGCACCACTGCAAAGCATTCCAGATACATCAGGAGCCAGCAGGGCTGCCTTGCCACTAATAATATCCTCTCACCCCCTCCCTGTCAGGGTCAAGGAGTTTATCACAAATGCATGAAGGGCTTTGAAGATGTAATTGCTTGATGATTCCTCTCCAGTGTGGATGACCTTGAGAGCTCGGAGCAGGAGAGGAGCACAGCTAAATGGGACACCACCCGCCCAGGATGCTTTCATGTTCTGGCAGCAAGGGGTGTTTCTGGGACAAGCGACAGCACTGCCCAGGATTTAGCATTATCTGCCATTGATTGATTATGCTTAACTGTGTGCTTTCATCCAGCTTTCCCTCAGGATGGCTTGACTTCTATCAGCTCCCTGCTTTTCAGCTGCAAATTGGAAACCCTGCATGGTCCCAGGGACAATCCAGCTGCAGAGGATCCTGCACAGGGCTGCTTTGCTTCCTGGTACCCCGGGGCTGATTTTTAGCTCTCCCTCTCATCATCACACCTCAGACCCAAGCCAGATTCAGCAGCCACAGGACACAAGATAATGTTCCATTACTGGCAGCTGACTTATCTTCAGCTGGAATAAGCCAGCAAATAACAGTGAGATGTGTATGGGTGGCCGGGCATTGGAGCGGGGTTTTACGCGTGTCCGTGAAATACAGACTCCTCTGGAGCGCTTCCTATTCCAAGGTTCTGCTAGGAGGAGAAAAGGAGAGAGGGAGGCTGAGTGCTTAGCTTTTCATTTTCTTCCCAATTCACCTCTTTTTTGGCAGCTCATATTTTGTGCCATTTCCCTCAGCAGCCAGAATTGGAGGCTGTGATCAAGGAAATATTCGCACCATGATCACAGTTTTTCACCTACCCCTCTGAAGTGCACCAAATGGCCATGCTGGTAAAAAGGAATAGTTTGTTGAAGATTCTTGTACTGGGGGGGTGGGGGAAGACAATGATATGCTGTAAAAGAAGTCCTTCCAGCACACCATGGTGGGGTTTTGTGTTTTGTTTTGGGCTGTTTTTTTTTAATGTTTTGTCAGGGTTGAAAGGGACCTCAAGGATCAGCCAGTTCCAACCCCCTGCCATGGGCAGGGACACCTCACACTGCAGCAGGTTGCTCACAGCCACCTCCAGCCTGGCTGCAAACACCTCCAGGCAGGAGGCTTCCACCACCTCCCTGGGCAACCTGTGCCAGGCTCTCACCACTCTCGTGGGGAGCAACTTCTTCCTCATATCCAATCTCAATCTATCCACTTCTAGTTTTGCTCCATCCCCCCCAGTCCTATCACTCCCTGACACCTTAAGAAAGTATGAACCCTCTGGTCATGCCAGCAATAAACACATCCCTCTTCAGGGTTGCTTCAACTCCTCTGAAGTGCCCTGAATGTTGACTAATGCCGTTAGCTCTGCCTCTTTGAGGCCCGGTTAGGAAGGCAGAGTGGGATTAGCTAACCAGCTTGTATCAGCCTGAAGAGAGCTTGCATTTGGGTGCTGGCAAAACTCTCCAACCTGACAGTTTGTTAGCATTTCTCAGCAGCTTTAAGCTCGCTCTCAGTTGCTCCAAGCCCACTCACACTTCCCTGAGAGGCTGAGAGCTTTCTCCCAGATGCTCTGTTCCCTGACAGCGCAACTGAGTAAACCCATGACCTTTAAAATCATTTCTGTTCATTTCAGCTTCTAGCTGCTTCCTTGGCTCTTAGGAGAGGCCTGGCATAGTCTAGACCCTGTCCTCTAACTTCCAGTGTGATCTTATGCACAATGGAGACCCGGAGTGGAAACCACAGCCAGTGTCTATCACTGCCTCAGAAATCTACCTTACACAGAGTCACAGAACTGTCAGGGCTGGAAGGCACCTCAAGGATCATCCAGTTCCAACCCCCCTGCCATGGGCAGGGACACCTCACACTACAGCAGGTTGCTCACAGCCACATCCAGGTCTGGCTGCAAACACCTCCAGAGATGAGGCTTCCACCACCTCCCTGGGCAACCTGTGCCAGCAGCTCTCTCCTGGTTACTGAATTTATGCTTGGGTTTGGATGTTCCCATCACTGAGAGAAGACATCTGCTAAACTCTTTTGAGGCATGTGCTACAGCAGGGTGTTGGAGATGTCACACAGAATCAATAACGTTGGAAAAGACCTCAGAGATCATCAAGTCCAACCTGTCACCCAGCACCTCCTGACATCTAAACCATGGCTCCAAGTGCCACATCCAGTCCCTTTTTGAACACCTCCAGGGATGGTGACTCCACCACCTCCCTGGGCAGCACATCCCAATGGCCAATCACTCTTGCTGGGAAGAACTTTCTCCTCACCGCCAGCCTAAACCTCCCCTGGCACAGCTTGAGACTGTGTCCTCTTGTTCTGGTGCTGGTTGCCTGGGAGAAGAGAACAACCCCCACCTGGCTACAACCTCCCTTCAGGGAGTTGTAGAGAGCAAGAAGGTCTCCCCTGAACCTCCTCTTCTCCAGGCTAAGCAACCCCAGCTCCCTCAGCCTCTCCTCACAGGGCTGTGCTCCAGACCCCTCCCCAGCCTTGTTGCCCTTCTCTGGACACATTCAAGTGTCCCAATGTCCTTCTTAAACCGAGGAGCCCAGAACTGGACACAGGACTCCATGCAGCCAAGCCCGGGGGGCTGCATGGCTCCGATACGTACACTGAGCAGGGGCCGGGCGCCGCTGTGGTGGTGGTAGGGGACTTTGCACATTGCCTGGTAATCATACATGGTCACCCTGCAAGCAAAAACACAACAAGCAAGCAGTCAGGAGCAAGCAGGGCAGATGCCTAAGGGGACACACACACACATCAGCCTTTCCTTAAAACATTCTCTACAGAAGGATGAACGTGGTGGCCTTGGTCCTCTGGTCAGTGCTGTTTTGCAAAGTGGGAAATGCAGGCTCTGGGTTAATGCAACTGGGTCAGCATGGGAGGAAACACTTCCCGAGGTGAAGCAGGAGAATTATAACTGTAACCAGCTCAGGGCCCACAAGGTCCTGTTTTCAAGCCACTGGAACTCCTAACTCGCTTTTGACACGGGCTGAGGAGTGGAGCTAGGCAAACAGAGGGAACTTAGAGAATGTGCTCAGCCAGATGCAATGCCATGTGTGGGAGTGGGGGGCACTCAGACAGCCACTCAGGGAAAGGCTATTTGAGGGGTAAGAGGAAGAGCTGAAGCAGTTTATAGCCAAAATGCCAAGAAGTGTTTACCATAGCATCTTGCCCTGCAAAAGACAAGAGGAGCTGCTGCTTTCTGGCCACACAGAGGTCACAGGATCACAGCATCACAGGATGCTAGGGATTGGAAGGGACCTCTGGAGATCTTCCAGTCCAACCCCCCTGCCAGAGCAGGAGCAGAGAATCCAGCACAGGTCACACAGGAACACATCCAGACAGGGATGGAAAGGCTCCAGAGAAGGAGACTCCACAACCTCTCTGGGCAGCCTGCTCCAGGGCTCTGGCACCCTCACAGTCAAGAAGTTCCTCCTCATGTTGAGGTGGAACCTCCTGTGCTGCAGTTTCCATCCATTGCCCCTTGTCCTGTCCCGGGGCACAAGTGAGCAGGGCCTGACCCTGTCCCTTCCTTCCTGACTCCCAGCCATCAGCTATTGATAGACATTGATCAGATTCCCTCTCAGCCTTCTCCTCTCCAGACTAAACACCCCCAGGGCTCTCAGCCTCTCCTCCCCAGGCAGTGCTGCAGTCCCTTCAGCATCCTTGTAGCCCTCCCTTGGACTCTCTCCAGCAGATCCCTGTCCCTCTGGAACTGGGGAGCCCAGAACTGGATGCAATATTGCAGGTGTGGACTCAGCAGGGCAGAGCAGAGGGCAGGAGATCAGGCATTAGGTGCTTTGCAGTGGGTGGGAGAGCAGGAGATGAGGGGAAATGGTGTGTGGTGAGGACAGCAGAACAAGGCAGCAGAAGAGGCAGGTAGCTGAACAACTCTTGCATCAAAAGCAGAGAGTGTCCTGCATCACACGTGGCCTTTCTCCTGCTCAAGGGCTGCTGCTCATGGGGACCACTACGCTCTGCCCCACATGCCGCCTGAAGGAAGCGAAGTGCAGCCTGCAGATCCCACACTTACCTCCTGAACATGCCCATGTTTAGCAGCTGGGTCATCACTGAGCCATCCACTGCACCAAAAAATTTTCCAGTCTGCAAGAACAAGAAAGGTGTTGGGGGGGGGAACAAAATAAACTGTCATAGAATCATAGACCCAACCAGGTTGGGAAAGACCTCAGAGATCATCAACTCCAACCTATTGCCTAATACTTAACACCTCCTGACAACTAAGCCAAGGCTCCAAGTGCCATGTCTAATCCCCTCCTGAACACCTCCAGGGACGGTGACTCCACCACCTCCCTGGGCAGCACATCCCAATGGCCAATCTCTCTTACTGGGAAGAACTTTCTCCTCACCTTCAGCCTAAACCTCCCCTGGCACAGCTTGAGACTGTGTCCTCTTGTTCTGGTGCTGCTTGCCTGGGAGAAGTGACCAACCCCCACCTGGCTACAACCTCCCTTCAGGGAGTTGGAGAGAGCAATAAGGTCTCCCCTGAGCCTTATCCAGGCTAAGCAACCCCAGCTCCCTCAGCCTCTCCTCACAGGGCTGTGCTCCAGACCCCTCCCCAGCTTTGTTGCCCTTCTCTGGACACATTCAAGTGCCTCAATGTCCTTCTTAAATCGAGGAGCCCAGAACTGGACACAGGACTCAAGGTGTGGCCTAAGCAGTGCTGAGCACAGGGCAGAATGACCTCCCTGCCCCTCCTGCTGGCCACACTGTTGCTAATGCAGGCCAGGATGCCATTGGCCTTCTTGGCCACATGGGCACACTGCTGGCTCATGTTCAGCTTCTGTCAACCAGCACCCCCAGGTCCCTCTCTGCCTGGCTGCTCTCAGCCACTCTGCCCCCAGCCTGTAGCACTGCCTGGGGCTGTTGTGACCAAAGTGCAGCCCCTGGCACTTGGACTTGTTGAATGCCATCCTGCTGGACCCTGCCCATCTGTGCAGCCATCCAGGGCACGCCAGCAACAGTGCTGAACCAGAGGTGGTTTGTGTCTCCCTAGCATGTCTGGAGCAGCCTCTCCATAGGTGTCTAGCGGGTACCCTGCTGCAAGGCAGCTCAGTGGTGGTATCTGCCTCCCAGTGGGAGCTGGATAAAGTGACAAGTGCCAGTAACACAAGTACATGCTGAGAAGGATGGGATCAACGGGCTGATCGCCTGCCACAAGCTGAGCTGGGCCACAGGAGTTGACTCTACTAGGAAGTAGCAGGCTGTTGGCTTGCACCTGTTTTAAGTATGCCAGGGGAGCAGATCCCATGAACTTACAGAACTACAGGTAGTGGCAGGATGTGACCCCCACAGAGACAGCGCTCAGGAACACCTCCCTGTGGTGCAGCATTACCCACAGCACCAATACAATGGCCAAATGCTGCACAGCTCCATGTGATACAGCCTGCCTGGGGGCCTGCTTTACATGAAGGCAGCACTGAGCTGTGTCCTTTGGCTGGCTGGAAAGCTTGAGGGAGGACTTCCCCCGTTGCCAGCTGGGCATCCTGCTCCGCTCTCCCTGCGCTTGCAAATGATTTAGCCCACACAAGTCCCTGCAGCTCCTGACAGAGACAGGCAAAGTCAAGCTGCAGACATCCAGGCAGGTTGACTCACTGGGACCCTGGGCTGTCCTGTGGAGCTTTGTTAAGCCACATTCTCTCTGCATCTGAACTCCTGAGTGTCTTCTCCTCGAGCTGCTCTGCGAGCCCATGGCTGCAGTGCCTTTGGAGAGCTGCTCTCCTGCTGCCCTGGGTGAGCTGACCCAGGGGGGCAGTTTTAGGCTATGCCTTTAAAAGTTTTTCACAGGTCTCGAACAGAAAGTAGTAAAAATGTGAATAAATCAGTATTGGGTGTAAAAAGGAAAAGAAAGATCATCTAACCCATGCCATTGGAGAGACATCTGCCCTAAGATTTACTTCCCAAGACAATTTCCCTCTCTCCTCGCTTCCTGGGGCTGGGAGATACTAACTTTGTGCTTCTGCTGGCTTCTGCTTGACCTTGGCTGCATTGTTTTGGCTAAGTCTAACAGTCCTCTGCTCCTCTCTCTTGTCCCTTTTGTACAGGGGGGTAAGGGGGAAGCGAGAGGCAGAAGCTAGTAGCTTCCCCTGGTCCTTGCCCAGGGGAGGTCTTTGTGCTGTTTGTCAGTTGCAAATCCCGGTACATATTGTATCTCCTGGATCTTTTGTGCATGCTCATTGCATCCCGCTGCAGATTGTAGCTTTGCTTGTAAATACAGCTTCATTTGCTTCCAGCTGGGCTGGGCTGGCAGAGTTAATGTTGGGGAGGGGGGGATGCTCAACCCACCCCACTGAGCAGGCACCATACAGTGCACCACACAGAGCGGCTTAGGTAGCAAACAGCATTTTTACAGCTCACTTCTGTACAAGCCCTGAGCAGGCAATAGCCCAAACAACACAACACAGCACAAACCAATCCATCCCTTTAGCTCCCACACTGTGTAAGCTGTGGCACAGGCTGCACCCTAGCATGTATTAGCAGGTGACAGATGACTTCATTTATTTGAGTGGGGCACTTCCACTACAAAAAGATCAAACCAAACCCAAACCCTTGGGCAGATTTACCCAAGATCCTATGGCAAGCATCTCACAGTAGTGTTGCATCGCTCTGAACCTCTCCCCAACAGGCTTTAGAGGCATTTCACTGTGTCTAAATGGATGTATAACACCACACCCCATTTGGGCTGTAATCATCTCAGACAGACTCAGATGTGTCTGAGCAAGCACTAACTTTCTTTCACCCCTCCTCGCTCTTTCAATCTGGTTAGGGATGTGAGGAGGCCAGCTGCTTCCAGTTCATACCACCCTGCAGCCCCTGCAGGAGGCCAGGCAGTGAGATTTGATGCAGTGCAAGCTGTAGCTGGTGTGGCAAGTGCTGCTGCAGGACTGTAAATGGGGCTTGCCCTGTGCTGCTGTCTGACCAAACCTCTGCAGGTAGGATGCAGTTCTACAGGTGCAGCTACGAGGAGCTGTTAGTGTAACTGAGAGTGAGCCTGGGAATGTGCTCAGGAAGCATCAGCAAGCTGGCCTCAGTTACTGATCTGGATAGAATCATAGAAGAATCAGAGAATGGTCCAGGCCAGAAGGGACCCCCAAAGCTCATCCAGTCCAACCTCCCTGCACTCAGCAGGGACATCCTCAACTAGATCAGGGCCCTGTCAAGTCTCACCTTGAATATCTCCAGGGATGGGGTCACAACCACCTCCCTGAGCAACCTGTTCCACTGCCCTCATAGCAAAGAGCTTCTTCCTGACATCCAAACTCAATCTGCTCTTCTCTAGATTGAAGCCGTTGCCCCTGGTCCTGTCCCTGCAGGCCTTTGCAAACAGTCTCTCTGCAGCCTTCTTGTAGCCCCCTTCAGGTACTGGCAGGCTGCTATTAAGTCTCCCCAGAGCCCATAGAAGGAGATCCTGCCTGACCAACCTGATCTCCTTCTATGATCAGGTGACTGCCTGGTGGATGTGGGGCAGGCTGTGGATGTGGTCTACCTGGACCTCAGCAAGGCCTTTGGCACTGTCCCCAACAGCAAACTCCTGGCCAAGCTGTCAGCCCCTGGCTGGGACAGCAGCACTCTGAGCTGGGTTAGGAACTGGCTGGAGGCTGAGCCCAGAGAGTGGTGGTGAATGGTGCCACAGCCAGCTGGCAGCCAGGCACCAGTGGTGTGCCCCAGGGATCAGTGCTGGGCCCCATCCTGTTCAATATCTTTATTGATGATCTGGGTGAGGGCATCGAGTCCATCATCAGTAAATTTGCAGATGACACCAAGCTGGGGGCAGGAGTTGATCTGCTGGAGGGCAGAGAGGCTTTGCAGAGGGACCTCGACAGGCTGGGCAGATGGGCAGAGGCCAAGGGCAGGAGATTGAACACATCCAAGTGCCAGGTTCTGCACATTGGCCACAACAACCCCAGGCAGTGCTACAGGCTGGGCTCAGAGTGGCTGAGAGCAGCCAGGCAGAGAGGGACCTGAGGGTACTGGTTGATGGTAGGCTGAACATGAGCCTGCAGTGTGCCCAGGCAGCCAAGAAGGCCAATGGCATCCTGGCCTGCATCAGGAACAGTGTGGCCAGCAGGAGCAGGGAGGTCATTCTGCCCCTGTACACTGCACTGGTTAGGCCACACCTTGAGTCCTGTGTCCAGTTCTGGGCCCCTCAGTTTAGGAAGGAGGTTGAGCTGCTGGAAGGTGTCCAGAGAAGGGCAACGAAGTTGGTGAGGGGTTTGGGAACACAGCCCTGTGAGGAGAGGCTGAGGGAGCTGGGTTGCTTAGCCTGGAGAAGAAGAGGCTCAGGGGTGACCTTATTGCTCTCTACAGCTACCTGAAGGGAGGTTGTAGTCAGGTGGGGGTTGGTCTCTTCTCCCAGGCAACCAGCACCAGAACAAGAGGACACAGTCTCAGGCTGTGCCAGGGGAGGTTTAGGCTGGATGTTAGGAAGAAGTTCTATACAGAGAGAGTGATTGCCCATTGGAATGTGCTGCCCAGGGAGGTGGTGGAGTCCCCATCATTGGAGGTGTTGAGGATGAGACTTGCTGGGGTGCTTGGTGCCATGGGTTAGTTGTTTGGGTGGGTTGGATTGGTTGATGGGTTGGACACGATGATCTTGAAGGTCTCTTCCAACCTGGTGTATTCTATTATTCTATTATTCTATTCTCTTCTCCAGGCTGAACACCCCCAGCTCCCCCAGCCTGTCCTTGTAGCAGAGCTGCTCCACCCCCCTGATCATTTTTGTGGCACCCCTCTGGACCTGCTCGATCAGGTCCATGTCCTTCCTGTGTTGAGGGCTCCAGACCTGTACATGGTACTCCAGGTGAGGCCTCACCAGAGCAGAGCAAAGTGCTACAATCATCTCTCTGGATCTGCTGGCAGCACTGCCCTGGATGTAGCCCAGGATGTGATTTGCCATCAAAGGTCAGTGCTGTTCTATATACCCTGTGCAAGCAGTAACACAGGAAAGCATCACTTGGCAGAAAACAGAGTGGTCCTGCCCTGAACAATGCTTTGCAAAGCAGCTCTCATCCAAACATGCTTCCTCCAGTGCCTGGCTGCTGCTCTCCCAGGTATCCCTCTGCTGAGCTTCTCCCAACTCCTAGCCCTGGGCAGGTTTCCACAGGCCCTGGCAATTTGAGAGGTTCACAGCACCAAGCATCACTTCTGGCATCCTGCATGCCACATGCTGCAGCCCCCCCTGCAGCTGAGGGTGTACAGGGTACACATGCAGCTGTGCAGAGGGCAGAGCACACACATGGCTCAGAAGGTACATCCCTGCCCACAGACATATGCAGCCTGCTTTGCTGGCTCCTTGTGCAGTCTGTGCTTTTGGTACACACAAAGCTGCAGAATAACTCTCACTCAGCTGGGCCAGGCTCTGGGTGGGTGCACAGCCTGCCTGCTGCACGGCTCCGACAGAGCCAGCCCTGGCTTCTCCCGAGCTCTGCCCTGCCCTGCCCTGCCCCGGGGGCATCTTGGCCTTTTAGCTGCCAGCCTGCACTCTGTCCCTGCAGCCCCACCTGGGCACAGCTTGCAGACTACCCTGAAAGATGCCTCAGGGAGAAGGCAGCAGTCCTAGAAAAAGAGGTTTAGTGATTGGGAGGACATCTGGATGCAGCAGGCAGAAGGAGCTCAGGACCTGTGATGTGCTGGCAAGGAAAGGCAGCTAAAAGTTCAGGAGCTGTCCTGGGGCCAGAGCTGCAAACATCAGCAGAAATGTGCTGAGGAGCAGCCCTGATGGAGCACAGCCTCAACCTGCCACTTACTTCTCCTTCCTCGCCTGCCCTGGACCACAGGGGCCTCTCCCTCCCTTCTCCTGGCTCTGGCTATTAACTCTGCTCCCTCCATGATGAGTCTGGATGGGGAGATTAGCTGGAATTAAGAGATTATCCATTCTTCCAGGAGTAATCCTGGAGGGAGCTCCCAGCTTTTCACTCATTAAAATCCTGAGTGCCTCTTTCTCCTGTGGTGGCTTCTTGCTGCTGGTAAGCTTCCTCTGCATTCAAGCAGAGATTATTAGAGCCCAGCCTCCATCCTGATGCCCCAGGCCAAGGGCAGAGGAGAGCAGAACCTGAGACAGGCCGTCTTGCTCCTGTGTAAAGCCACTCTGATTGCCACACGGTCACCCAGGGAAGGAGGTGTGAGCAGCAAGCAGCCCTGGGCAGGCAGCAGCCTGAGCACACTGTAAAGCACCACAGCTCTAAGGGAGTGAGCAGCAAGAAAGAGCAAAACATCTCAGAGTCCCTGGAGAGGGTCTCTGACACCCGCTGCTTGCCCAGGGACTGTAAGGACTCAGACACTTTGGCACTTCTCCACTACTCTTAGCTTGCACTTCACCCCAGGGAGCAGGTGGTTTGGGTATCACAGAATTGTCAGGGTTGGAAGGGACCTCAAGGGTCAGCCAGTTCCAACCCCCCTCTCATGGGCAGGGACACCTCACACTACAGCAGGTTGCTCACAGCCACATCCAGCCTGGCTGCAAACACCTCCAGGCATGAGGCTTCCACCACCTCCCTGGGCAGCCTGTGCCAGGCTCTCACCCCCCTAACAGGGAACAACTTCTTCCTGACATCCAATCTCTCTACCCATTTCTAGTTTATTTCCATTCCCCCCAGTCCTATCACTCCCTGACACCCTCAAAAGTCCCTCCCCAGCTCTCTTGGAGCCCCTTCAGATACTGGAAGGCCACAAGAAGGTCTCCTTGGAACCTTCTCTTCTCCAGTCTGAATAGCCCCAACTCTTTCAGTCTGTCCTCATAGAAGAGGAGCTCCAGTCCCCCACTCATCCTTGTGGCCCTTCTCTGGAAGCTCCTCAGCTGCCTTCCCTGGGGGAATGGGGCTGCATGTGGGGCCCCTGCTTGTGCTGGAGCCATCACAGCCTGCATGGCTTCATGGTGCAGATGGCTTGGGAGTGCACCCTCGCTCCTTTGGCTTCCAGTAAGCTCTCTCCTACCCTGACTGGTGGAGCAGAACAGGCAGCATGTGTGCAGCCCCTTCTCCCTGCTGAAAGGGCTGGAACACTGACCCAAGCAGCTGAGCCACTCTTGCTGGTCCTGCTGTCTGCTACGAGGCAGGGAGTGAGGGCTGTGAACTTAGCTGACTTCTACAGAAAGAGGAGATACCACAAAAATCCAGGTGGGAGGGAGGGTCTTTTAGTCTTATGTTAAGGGATGCACTTAAGGAAGAAAGTGTGATGGGGCAGGGAAGGCCACACAGCAGCAAGTGACTTCAGGGTGTCAGGTAGTGGTAGGACTAGGGGGAATGGAAACAAAATACAAATGAGTAGATTCAGGTTGGATGTTAGGAGGAAGTTCTTCCCCATGAGGGTGGTGAGAGACTGGCACAGGTTGCCCAGGAGGTGGTGGAGTCACCATCCTTGGAGGTGTTCAAGGAACACATGGGCATGGCATGTGGGGACATGGCTTAGTGCCCTTGGTGGTGGTGGGTTGATGGTTGGACTGGATGGTCTTGGAGGTCTTTTCCAACCAAAGCAATTCTGTGACTGTGATTCTGTGGTGGAAGCCTCATCCCTGGAAGCTTTTAAGGCCAGGCTGGATGTGGCTGTGAGCAACCTGATGAGGTGTCCCTGCCCAGGGCAGGGGAGCTGGAACTGGATGATCCTGGAGGTCCCTTCCAACCCTCACAATTCTATGATCCCAGGCAGCAACATCCAGATGGTAAGACTATGAAACCCAGGGTATTGCTTTAATGCTGCTGCTATCCTGAACTCCCCCTGGGGCTTAACATTCCATGCTGCCACCAGGAAATAAAAGCAGGAACAAGATAAGAAATCAGAAAAAAGGAGTGGTGAACTCTCTGGGGTCAGGGGAGGTAACAGCTGGAGAGATGACAGCTCTGGTGCCTGCCAAGATCCTTGCTCTTGGAGGCATGTGGATAATGTATCTCATTTACCCAAATGCACTACGCTGCCAAGTTTCTACTGGTCACATCTTTCACAGGAGAGCTTTTATTGGGGGAAACAAAAAACACTTTCCAGAAGATGAAGGAAAATAAAAGAGACAGAAGTGAGGAGGGTGGTGCAGAGGACAAACAGTGGAAGTGGTAGCTTAAAGGATTACTTTGATCTATGGTCATATGCCGTAGGACTCAGTGAAGGAAGCTCCTCTGAAAAGGTCATGGGGGTCAGAAGAGAAATTAGCAATTCCTAAGACTACCAACTGCTCCTCAACAGGAGCCAGCCTCCAGAGAAGGGAGCCAATGCTATCTGACAGTACTGTCCTCCCTTAGCTTGGAAGTTTGCTTGGTTTGCTTTCTGTTTGCTGTTGGGTTTGGTTGGTTGCTTGGGGGTTTTTGGTGGTTTGGGTGTTTTGTTGTTGGGTTGGCTTTTTGTTTGTTTTGTTTGTGTTTTCTCTGGCACACCACATTTCCATTTCTTCTATGGGCTCACATTTGCTGTTACAGGAGGTTAGGGGTTGGAAGGGACTTCTGGAGATCTTCCAGTCCAACCCCCTGCCAGAGCAGGACCATAGAATCCAGCACAGGTCACACAGGAACACATCCAGATAGGGATGGAAAGGCTCCAGAGAAGGAGACTCCACAACCTCTCTGGGCAGCCTGCTCCAGGGCTCTGGGACCCTCACAGTCAAGAAGTTCTTCCTCATGTTGAGGTGGAACCTCCTGTGCTGCAGTTTCCATCCAGTGCCCCTTTTCCTGTCCCAGGGCACAAGTGAGCAGAGGCTGTCCCTGTCCCTTCCTTCCTGACCCCCAGCCCTCAGCTATTGATAGACATTGATCAGATCCCCTCTCAGTCTTCTCCTCTCCAGACTGAACAGCCCCAGGGCTCTCAGCCTCTCCTCCCAGGCAGTGCTGCAGTCCCTTCAGCATCCTTGTAGCCCTCCCTTGGACTCTCTCCATCAGATCCCTGTCCCTCTGCAACTGGGGAGCCCAGAACTGGATGCAATATTCCAGGTGTGGTCTCCCCAGGGCAGAGTAGAGGGGGAGGAGAACCTCCCTGGGTCTGCTGGACACACTCCTCTGAATGCACCCCAGGATCCCATTGGCCTCCTTGGCCTCCAGGGCACATTGCTGTCCCATGCAGAACTTGCTGCCCACCAGCACTCCCGGTCCCTCTCTACAGGGCTGCTCTCTAGCAGATCACCTTCCAGCCTATACTGTACCCATGGAAAAGGACCTGGGAGTTATTGACTTCACTGCTTTGTGGTTTCTGAGAGTGTTCCAACACCTCTCTGTCTGACACCCAAGCCTATGGCTTTCTGTTATTTCAAAAGAAATAGCCTGTGGTGAGTTGAACAGAGAGCACTAAGCTAGCTGAGCCCTGCATTGGCAGGTAGTGCTGACTTCACCCAGCCTGCACAGGATGTTACACCACAACCTGTGCCCCTCAGCTCTCTAGGAATGGTAATGGAGGTGCTGGCAGCAGGAGAAAAGAAGCAACTTTTGTTGCTTATACTTTTGTTACTATTCTGATTTTTCCCCCTTACTCCTTTTACCTCTGTGAGTCCAATAAGTTTTCCAGTCACTCAGGTGTGCTTCTGTTTCACAATTGCCTAAATGATTCTGTCTTCCTTTTTGCCTTTGGCATTTTGCTCTATGCCATTTCCTTTCCTGAAGAATGTCTGCTTTGACTTCAGAAGCACTCCAAAAGCTCCCTTCCCTTCCCTTCCCTTCCCTTCCTTCCCTTCCCTTCCCTTCCCTTCTTCCCTTCCCTTCCCTTCCCTTCCCTTCCCTTCCCTTCCCTTCCCTTCCCTTCCCTTCCCTTCCCTTCCCTTCCCTTCCCTTCCCTTCCCTCTCAGATCATCTTTCAGTAACATCTGTGCTGAGGGGAAGCAGTCTAATTCCCTCACTTCTGATAAAAAGATATTTTGACTAGTTCCTTCCTTATCACTGCAAACTCCTTCCTCACCCTGTGCTGTGCTGTCACTCTGCTGGGAAGCTTCCCCCTCACCACACTACTGAATTTCATTACGCCACGGCTGCCCTTAATACACACTTGAAATTGATTTGTTTTAAGCAGCTCTCCTCCTTCTCTTCTGCTCCCTTACCTCTGCAGGTCTTTTGGAGACAAATATAAAGCCGTTGTTGTCGATGAGGAAGCAATTCAGAATCTGCAGAGATGAAGGAGAAGCAGCATTAAAGGCAGCTTTCTGCGTGGCCGCCTCCGTGCAGGGTGGAGCGGTGCAGGCTTGTGTCGTAACCTCCATGCCCAGCCCCACAGCTCGCCTACCAGGGGTTCTACACCACTGACGCTTCCCTCTCTGGCTCTGTTTTGTTTATGAGCTGCTTATGACAGCGCCTGCAAGGGCTGTGTGCAGGCCCAGCAGGCTGTGTGGCACGCTGGAACAGGCATCCTGCAGGAAGCGGCACTGCTCTTTAATGAAACGAGACCCAGTGCCTCCTGCCTTCAGATTGCAGAGCTTTACAGCCACTCACGAGACAGCCTCACCACTAAGCATCAGTGCTGCTCTTCTTTTCTGTTTTGCAGAGCAGGAAATTGGAGGGACAGAGTTTAGGTGGAAAGCTTTAGGTCTCACAGGGGGAAAAATAGGATGCAGAGAAAGTCCTCCATGAAGACAGAATAAAGATGCTCTGGTGACCCCAACTCTCCAGGGCAGAGGAGCTCCTCTCCCAGTCATGCCTGAGACCAAGATTGAATCAGTGGTGTAAATGTAAAGAGGGGTGTCCAGCATGCATGCCATCCTGTCAGCTGCTCTCTTTGGAAGACCTGGTGTGCTTCTGAAACAGCTTGAGAGGAGATGCACTCTCCTCAGAGCTACTGGCTGCAATCCCCATGCCCAGGCTTAGCTGAGGGGAAGACCTGAACCGCAGCTGTATCTCATCAGCACAAGGTCCTGCCCCAAGCAGTGCAACCTCTTGTGAAGAGACAACGAGCAATAGCGGTTTTTTTCCTTTGAGGGAGGCAGAGGTTTGCACAGCACAGGCAGGCAATCACTCACACCCACCACACATGCAGAGAGGAGACCTGGGCCACTTACATCATCCTGACAGCTCAGCGGACAGGCACCCTCAAAGGCACTGCACTGGAAGGGAAAAGCAGACAATCAGCCAGGGCATGATCTCACCTTGCAGCCTCTCCACCGGGAATGCTGAGCTAAAAGGCTTCATCCCAGCATCCCATAAAGCTCTTCAGTTCAGCTGGCGTGTTCAGCGAGCTATCTACAGCACACACAGCAGCACCCTCCTCCGTGGCTCTGCATGCCCCCACCTCCCTGGGCAACATCAGAGCCCCTTTCCTGAGGGCTCTGATCCTGCACCTGCCTCCCTAACAGGCTTCCAGCAGCACACTGTGCGCTTGAGCAGAGACTTGCTAAACAAGGGGGCAGTACCAAGGTCTCTGCCTGCAAATCACAGGCTCACAGGATGTCAGGGATGGAAGGGACCCAAAGAGATCATGGAGTCCAACCCCCTGCCAGAGCAGGACCATACAATCTCGCTCAGGTCACAGAGGAACACATCCAGAGGGGCCTTGAAAGTCTCCAGAGAAGGAGACTCCACAACCTCTCTGGGCAGCCTGCTCAGTGCTCTGGACCCTTACAGTAAAGAAGTTCCCCCTTGTGTTGAGGTGGAACCTCCTGTGCTGCAGCTTACATCCATTGCTCCTGGTCCTATCCCAGGGAGCAAGCGGGCAGAGCCTGTCCCCTGCCTCCTGACATGCACTGGTGAGAAACCAGCACATCCCAGCAGTCTCTAGTACCTGGACTAAACACATGGCGTGGCATTTTAGCAGGACTTTCTCAGGCACAGTATTTTTGTTGTTGCTGCTGTTGGACTCTTTATTCTGCAGACAGCTGATGAGAAAATGTGATGTGAATGGTGCTCGTGTAGCCCAAGGCACCATCCATTTGTTTCATTTAGGATTTCTGTGCACCGGGCTTGACATGTGTTTCACAACACTGAACTGGGTGGGGACACAAGGAATTAAGTGGAGAGTGAAAAAGCCCTTGAGTGGCTCATGGATTTCGTAATGCCTGCGGGCCTGCCGCGGCTGTCTGTGTGTCTGCTCTCTGTGTTACTTTCCAGGGCTGTTTCTCTCGCAGCAGAGGGAGGGAAGCTGACACGGCGTTGCCATTTCTGTACCCGGGTCCCCTTCCTGCCAGAGGTTTCTTAGGTCAGGGAAGGACTCTGACGTGTTGCATAGCCTGGCTGCTCTCAGCCAGCTGCCCTTTATCTCACAAAACCCTTACACGTGAACACATCTCCCCACCCCCTTTCTGGAGGATCTTATGCATCCCCCAGCCCCCCTTTCTGGCCGAGTCTCAGTGACGAGAATTTGCAATTCCCAGCACAAGACAATGGTACTTTCAGTTAGAATTCGTTTCTCTCTGGAGTTTTGCAGAACAAAACCCAACAGGTTCAGTTTTCAGTCCTCTGCTCAGCTTCAGAGGAGGCTCAGAGATGCTTGAGGTTGTTCCAAGCCCCATGGGCTTTGTAATATCACATGCTCTGCTCTTACTCCAAAGGGCTTTTTGAGGCTCCGGGGATGATGGGTTAGAAACATCCCTTTATCCACAGCTGCAAGCATTGTCTACCTCCACCTCATCACAAAACAGCATCAGGTTGTTTTGTCTCCCTGGAAGCAGGCAGAGAGATCCCTGTGGTTTCCTTCCTTTGATCAGTGGAGAAATATGGCCTAATGAGGCACCATTATGGCCTTGAGGGATAACAGAGCCCAGAGCTTAGAAATCATCACAGAAAGGCAGGCGAACCAGAATGGTTTCCCCCAGGAAGGGCCTCTGTCTCACAGCATCTTCCGCAGCAATGGGAGGACCAAGTCTTGCTGCCACTGCTTTCCAGCCCTGGAGAAGCTCCAGCAGTGCTCGGTGCTGAGCTGGCTGTATGGCAGCAGGACTGTGGTGAGGAGCCTGCTCTGAGAGCATTAGCAACTTGCTGGGAGCTCCTGAGGAGGGGCAGAGCTAAACCCGAGTTCCCTGGCTGCTCTGAGACCGCATCTACTGCATTAGGGGCACAGCTCCCTCCTCAGAGACCAGTGTGGCTCACAGAATC
Organism: Colaptes auratus; assembly: GCA_015227895.2. Classification (NCBI taxonomy): domain Eukaryota; kingdom Metazoa; phylum Chordata; class Aves; order Piciformes; family Picidae; genus Colaptes; species Colaptes auratus. The sequence continues at coordinate 2,512,416 of CM037634.1, forward strand.
CTCCTGCTGTTGGTCAGGTCTCTGAAAGGCTAAGACCCAGAGCACTTTAAGCTTTGCCAAAGACACTTAATTACTGCAAAGACAAACACAGCCTATGACAGGTTTGGACCATCTCCAGTGGCTACGGACAAGGGACGGTGCCTATAATATGCCGGCAGAGGAACGACACGATGGTGAGGCTGAGCCGCAGCGAGGCACACCAGGGTGCCAGGATGCCTCCCAGCCCCAGCTTTGGACTACTTACATCACTGTCAT